>SJXQ01006157.1:88727-99262 GCA_006408695.1 Aepyceros melampus
GCCTGGGGTTTGCATTAAAATACTGAAAAGAAAAGGCAAAGGGGCCGTGAATTTGGCACCAGGCAGCTGCCAGGAGGCGGGCATATGGGCGTCACCCTGCCGCCCTGTGTGTGTCTAGAGTGCCACAAGATAAAAGCGGCAACGGGGACAGAGGAGGGGACAGTCCCGGCACCACACTCAGCAAGCGCATGTTCTAGTGGAGGGCGGGGGTGCCTCTGCTGCCCACACGGTGCCCCCCAGCCATTCCTGCCTCCTCAGGGGCGTTGAGTCCCCAGCTTCTGGTTCAAGCAACAGAGGAGGACAGAACCAGTCACTAATCGTCTGAGAGGAGTGTTAGTTGGCGGTGTTCTGTCATGGGCCCCACTTTCCCCTAATTATGCCCTGCTTTCAGAAGCCCTATTACTCACTGCCAGTAAGAAAAACAATGACCCCCTCCCGCAGTGAAACTAAGGAGAGGATGTGCCCACGCTGGGAGCTGTCTGGCTTGTCCCTGGGAGAACATTCTAACAGCAAGGCTTCCCTGGCGGTATTAATATTAAACAAATGTGAAGTCAGTTTCTCAACAGATCTTTCCACTACATTATAAGGAATATGAAGCAATATTTATCCCTAACCAAACCCCACCTGGTGAACAAAACCCAGAGTCACCAGAGTCACCTGGCGGTCCACGCAAACCTGGCTCCCTGGGACCGTGAGAGCCGCAGCAAGGCAGACCTGCCAGCTGTGACCCGAGCTGCGGCCAGAGCCCTGGACTCAGGCTCCTGGCCCCCCAGGTGTATGTGCAGCAAGACGGAAGCAGAGGTGGACCCCAGGCTGCCGGAAGGACCCCTGGCTTGGTTTTCCCTGCACTGCCAGCCACAGTGATACTATGGCCTGAGCGCCCGCAGGAAGCTCGGTGAGTACAAGGCCCCGCCCGGCTTCTGTCCCACAGGCTGTAGTCCTGTCAGCAAGAACACTAGTGAGGGCCGTGTCCTCCTTGATGTCAACTCCAGTTAAAGCCAAGGAAAGTCAGGTCTGGATTTTTTCAAACGGACCCAAAAATTGATCAGCTAGCTTTTTACATAAGATAGGCAAGCATATAAAGATTAAAACCAAAAGACTTTTCTCCTAGCTACCACCAAGGAGCTTGTATCAAACAGCCGCTCCTGCTGGGACCAGCCATAAAGGATGAATAAAGGGAAGTTAAAATGCTGCTTGAGGAGGCAGAGGGCAGGCTTGCAGAGGAGGGACAGGTGCCTGCCACGACCCCACACACGTGACACAAAGACCTGGAGCACAGCCAGCAAGGGCCTTCCATCCAGGGCCAGCCTCTGAGGGCCCCACACTGCCCCTGTCCTTTCAGACCCTGATTTAGGGCAAAGGGCCTGTGCACGACCCAAGACGGGAGTGTCCAGGGCCTGTGACAATCAATGGCCCTTGGTGTCCAAGAGGCAGGGACCAGGTAAAGCATTTTGCATCATAAAGTCCCTGAGTGTGGTGGGGGCCACAAATCTTTGCTCATTTAGAAAACAACGCCTGGCCCGTTGAGTCTTTGGGACTATCTGTCAGGCGGGAACTGCTCTGGCCTGCCCCTCCGGCAGGTAGACAAAGTCCCATGCACAAGAATCCAGGCCCGAGGCTCTTCAGACTTACCACCACATTCAGCAGTCCTCCGTACGGCCCGATATCCGGCTGCCACAAGCCCAGGATGTGTCTGTATCGGTGCAGCACTACAGGGAGAGAGAGGACAGGGCTCCGCTGCAGAGTCAGCCGCCCTCCATGCAGAGCCAGAAATCAGAGGGAAGGGCGTTGGTGGGGGCTGGGGTTTGTGAAGAGGTCACTCATGAAGGCTCACAAGAGAGCTGTGCAAACAAATGGGGCTTCAAGCAAACCTTACAAGTTCCTAAATCATTCTAAGAGTAAAAATGTCTTTAGAAAGCATGATAATGGAGTCATTTTGAGACCCGGCCTCTGCGTATCAGCTCCAGTGATGAGGAACTGCTGCCTCAAAAGACACGCAGTGGGCACCCTGGTGAGGTGATGAGCCTCCCATCAGTCTCCACGATGGAGTAAGCATGGGACTCTTTACCAGGGGCGGAGTCCAAAATGCCATGGGGCTGTAGAGTAAGATTTAAATCGGGTCATCCTTCTTTAAAAACAAAACACTTTCCTGCCTTATTTCAAAAGCAATGCATGTATATTTACTGGGGGCAATGAGAGAAAAGGGCACTTGAGGCCAACCTGAGATCCCACTGCATGGCCATGGCCAGGGCAGCAGATGTCCTGGGAAAAGTCCTTCACTTCCACTTCCTTTGCACGAGTATTTGTGAACAGTGAAAAGTGAAAAAGGGAAAAGGGGAGCAAACTGCACAAGAAGTGAACCAGCTCATGCGGGGCCCTGCCTGCCAGCTGCAGGATCTGGGGTCTCACCACAGCCAGTGTGTGGTGCTAGAATTCATCGGCCAATTGGATTTGCCCATGGGGGCCAGGGGTGGGCAGACATTCTTAGTCAAACATTATTCCAGTGTGTGTGTGTTCCTAGATGAGGGTGACATTTCAATCTGCCATCTGACAGAGAAAGCAGATGGCCCTCCCTCGTGTGGTGGGCCGTATCTAGTCAGTTGAAGGACTGAGCAGAAGACAGCTGGTGCTCCAGTGAGTATGACGGAGCTCCTCCTGCCTGGCTAAAAGCTGGGAGATTAGTCTTTTCTAACTTCAAACTCTAATCTCGGGCTCTTCCTGAAGTGGACAAAAAGGCTAACCCTCCCACAAACAGGGGAGTTTTCTCTTGGCTGACTGTGTTGGGCTGGGACATTGGTCTTTTCCAGCCTTCGGATCTGAACTGAAACATGGGATCTTCCTGGGTCTGGAGCATGCCAGACTTCGAACTGGAACTACACCATTGGCTCCTCTGGGTCTCCAGGCTGCTGACTGGAGATCCTGGGACTGGTCAGGGTCTCCATAGTTGTGCAACCCAACTTCTTATACTGCTTTCTTTCTATATGAAGGAACTGGTTCTGTGTCTGAAAACCTTGGCTAACACCCAGTGGAGAATCCCAGGGACGGGGGAGCCTGGTGGGCTGCCGTCTATGGGGTTTCACAGAGTTGGACACGACTGGAGCGACTCAGCAGCAGCAGCAGCACCCAGTGGGAGCCGTGGATGGTCTCATAGTGCAGGAGCTGCATCTTCACAGCTTCAGGGAGGAAGGCCAGGCAGCAGGGTCCAGAGGGACCTGAGCCCAGACAGCAGCTCTGCGGCCACCACCTGGTCGGGGGTACAGGGATGGGGAAAGCGGGTCCAGCAACCATCCCGAGCCCGCAGGGCGTGCAGAAGACTGGTGGGAATGTTCCACCAGCTTCCCTAAGGTTGCAGCCTCAGGACATGCATCTTCTGGTTGGCTTACAAGACACACATTAAAGTCAGTGGTTGTCTCATGGATGTGCCCTGATAGGTTTTGTGTTTGTTAAACAAGCAATAATAAGCAGGGTCAGAGTCACAAGCAAATACTGAGCTCCAGATGGCGCAGCACACACGCACGTGTTCAGGGGTAAAACAGACTAACGTCTGCCACTTATCTAGAAACACAGCACATTATACGATGGATGGATGGATAGGTGTGTGGGGGTGAAGTGGGGCAGAGAGCGACGGAGTCAGGTAAGTGGGTGCTCATGGCACAATTCTCTCTACTTTTCTGTTATGTTTTTAAAATGTTGCCATAGAACTGTGGAGAAAAAATCAAATTGGCCCATACAGCATGGCCTTCTCTTGTCTCTGGTCTCCCATCTTTCCAAGATCAATCAATCTGATCCCAAAGCCCCTGGAAAGTCTGTTCAAAGAATCTGCCACCACCTTGGCAATTTCCAAAAGGGATTTCCTTCTTCTGCTTTAAAAGCAGCATCTCTCTGAAAAAAAAGAGTCCAGCCTCCCATGTGTGCCGAGAGTACCAGCTGCCTCTGGATTGCAAGCTCTATGCAGGCGAGCACACACGGGTGTGCCCAGGTTCATGCCAACACGAGGCTGGCCCACCCAGCCTGGGCCCCCAGGACAGTTGGAGGGAAAGCCAGAGACCACTGGCGTCCAGTGGGCTGGGAGCGTACTGGCCCAGAGGCACTCAATTCCCTAAGATAATGTGATGCTTGTGCTTTACAACGTATTCTTCAGAAAGTCTGAGGGTTAGTCCAGGAGAAGCGACCTGGCAAGCCCCAGGGGCTCTCGAAACTTCAGGGTGAGAACCAGGAGGGCAGCCCCATGTGCACAATGGCCTCCTGTCCCTGGGCCTGTTGGGAGGCTGGCTCCAAGGCACCACGGCCACAGGACGGAACAAGCATGGACAAGCTCAAGAACCTGCCCTCGCGCTCGCCTCTGACCTGTGCCCGCACCCTGCCTCAGGCAGAGGAGGGGCCCTCGGGTTTAGGCAGAGTCCCCAGCCCCTCTTGGCCCAGGTGCTCAACACACCCCAGGGCTCCCCACCTGGAGGAGGATCCCCAGCTCAACAAGCCCTCCTTCCACTGTCTCCAAACACGCATTGCCCACTCAAGTCAGGAGAGTAAAGTGGGACTCAGTCCCATTTACTGAATGGGGCTGGAGAAGGAAATGGCAACTCACTCCAGTATTCTTGCCTGGAGAATTCCATGGACAGGGGAACGTGGAGAGCTACAATCCATGGGGTCGCAAAGAGTCGGACATGACTGAGCGCCTGACACACACACACACACACTGAATGGGGCACACCTGACACGGTCCCACGTGCAGACAGCGGGCTTGGGACCTGAGCAGCCAGTGGATGGGGTCAGACCCTCAGGGGCTGTCCCACCAGAAGCAGGCGTGCTCAAAGGGCCCAACTCCTAGGAATCCAGGGAAGACGGGCATTCCAGCTCCCAGGCGCAGGAACCAGAAACCAGTGAGAACAATGAAAATGCTCCTGCTCTCAGCCCCATGAAGCAGGACTTGGGCCTTCCAGAAGGAGCACCGGCTCAGAGATCCTGCCAACCACTGATCCCAAGGTCAGTGTGGTTGTGTTCAGAAAACCAGCCTAGGCTTTCAGGTCACCCCACCACCACCACCAGAACAGGAACAATGGTCCAAGATGACTAAGGAACCTCTCAGCCCAGGAGCTAACAGAAAAACACTGTGTCCTCGTCAGGGCCAGCCGATTCTCATCTACCAATGGGAAGGGTCACTTAATAAGCCAAGTGGGAAACTCCGACACACTTGACAACACCCAGCCTAAAAGACCCAACTCTCCTCGGCACGAGCTGAGACTGAGCAGTCTCTTCCCTGCTGTCCTGCCAGCAGCTGCCACAGCTCACCACGCTTGGGGCGGCCGGCCCACCACCCACAGGGCCGGAACATCATTCTTGAATCACTACATCTGTCGTGCAGAACTGAGGTTTCAGGCCCAAAGGAAAACCCTACATGCAACTGACGGTATCTCCTGCACCCACTAGAAACTTTTGGTAGCTGGAATAAAATCAGAGGAGAAAACACTTCCAAACTCACTCTGTGAGGCCAGCATGACCCTGATACTAAAACCAGACAAGGACACCATGAGAAAAAAAAAAATAAAGGCCAATATTCCTGCTCAACACAGATGCAAATATCCTCAGCAAAGTATCAGCAAACCAAAAAGGACCACGCACCACAATGAAAGGGGTTTTATCCAGGGAGGCAAGGATGACATAAAATCCGCAAATCAATCAATGCAGCACACCACATTACAAAATGAAGGCTAACAACCAAGGGAGCCTCTCCCTACACGCAGAAAAGGTCTTTGACAAAATGCAACATCCATTTATGATAAAAGGATATGGAGAGAACGTACCTCAACACAATAGAGGCCATGTATGACAAACCCACAGCCAGCAGCACGTCAAACATGAAAAGCAAAAAGCTTCTGAAAAACAAGGATCCCCACTCTCCCCATTTTCACTCAGAGTAGGATTGGAAGTCCAAGCCAGAGCGATCAGGGAAGAAAAAGAAATAGAAAGTATTCACGTTGAAAAGGAAGAAATAAAACTGTCACCATTTTGCAGATGACATGTTACCACACCCGAAAGACACCATCAAAAACTTAGACTGAATAAATGAATTACAAAATGTGGCAGGATACAAAATCGATATACAGAACAAAGTCAGGAGAAACGTCCCACAGACACACACTCTCCTCTCTCAGACACACATCCCGCTGGCGGCCACAGCCCTTTCCAGGGGCACCCTTCTGCTTTACCCTTACCAACGGCCTCCTGCCTTTCTCCGCAGCCATCCTGTAATGTGTTCTCTGCTCTGCTTGGCACACTGGGCTTTGGAGGGGACTTCCCCTCCAATGACTCCACCCTGTGTCATCTATACCTGAGGACTAAAAATGGCCTGGCCATCTCCTCACCCATGGGGGAGGTGTTCCACTAAACACCTCATGTCTACTTGAGCAACCTGGAGCACTGCCACAATGCTGGGTCTGAGCTCAAAGCCCAGAGCCCTACAGGTACACGAGGTTATTTTTAAGTTCAAAGTGCACTATCGATTCACACACACAAACATGTGCTAAATCCATCATAAAGGCACACATCCGCGCCCCCCGCCCCGCCCCGGTACAATCCCAACATCTTACAGACACGGATTGTCAAGACTGTCAGTTAGCTACACACACACCCCGGGAGCAGCTGATCTGGGCCACAAGGCTGCAGAGACTGTGTCTCTCAGGTCCAAGGGAATGAGGCCCAGAAGACTTCAGGGGACCTGGGGACCTGAGGTCCCATGGCTCCAGGCAGAGCACAAGTGGACAAGGAAGAGCCCAGGGCCCCGCTCCTCACACGCCAGTCGTCACAGCAGACGTGTCTGGAGCTCAGGAGAGCATCAGAGCACGAACATCAAGAAGCCCTCAGTTAGGACACCTTAGGACACTGGAACTTGGAACAACACCTGGGCGTACAGAAGCTCAAGTTCAGCTGAAATTGATTTTTCTTTTTTTCACGCATGCTCACTTTTCCCTGATATTCTAGTAGGCCATCTAAAGTAACAGGCCAGTTCTCAGAGAAAGGCAACCAAGGCTGACACTGGCTACCATCACTGTGTTCTAGATCTTCCAGGTGTGCCGCTGTGCTTTTATAACTGCACTCACAGCTTGAGGCGCCAGCAGTGCCCCGCTAAACCAGGTCCTAAAGGTAGTGTCAGCTACAAGCAATGGGGACAGCGTGCACGCGGCTCTGGTCCAGACGCTCGGGATGTGGCCTCCCAGAAGCGTGGTGAACCATCGGGACTCAGGACTCATCCTCATCACTGCAAGAAGCTTCTCTCCACCCTCTGGGCACAGAAAAGGACACCTCTCAAAACAACTTGAGGCACTTCCTGGTCCTGGTCACCCCCAGAGGCGTGTCAGAATTCCACATCAGCCTGACAGTGTAAGTGCTGGAAGAAGCCTGTGACAGCCCTGTGACATGATAACCTCTAAGTGCTTGTCAAGTGCTTGTCTGTTTATGTCTAAAGCCTGCGACACCTGGTTCCCCTCAGCACAGCCAGTGCCATCGACCCGCTGTTCTCATCAATATCCAAAACATCACCATCTGTCCCATGGGGCTGGAGATGGCGCCTGGCTCACTGACTGCTGGGCGCAGGAGGCACAGCACAGTCCAGGACAGAGTGTTCCAGAGAGCCCACTCCCAAGAGGGCCAGAAAAGGAACAGGACTCACGTCTTCAGCCAGCCAGCCCAGCCCGGGCGTGTGGTGACCACTCCCACACCAGTCCCCTGGACCTGGGTGACACACGAGGTGGCTTTATAAGTGCACAGTGCCCAGACAGCACCCCAGAGCACACTGCCCACACCCGGGCAGCCCTGCCCAGACTTCGGGATGACCCCTGAGTAAAACAGGACTGGCCAGCACACAGCAGCTACGTGGAGACTGGTGGGGGTTAGGAAAAATTCCACCAATGACTCTATTCTCTCTGTTTTAAGCAGTTTTTGTTGAAAACTATGCTCTTTGGACTTCCCTAGTGGCTCAGATGGTAAAGCATCTGTCTACAATGCAGGAGACCCAGGTTCAATCCCCGGGTTGGGAAGATCCCCTGGAGAAGGAAATGGCAATCCACTCCAGTACTATTGCCTGGAAAATCCCATGGACAGAGGAGCCTGGTAGGCTGCAGTCCATGGGGTCGCAAAGAGTCGGACACGACTGAATGATTTCACTTTCATGCTCTTCTAAGACTCGGGAGCGGGTCTGCTCAATGCAGATGACGCTGGCCCCTAGATGCCCAGACGGGTGGGGAAAAGAGCAGGAGAGGGCTCCCTGTGCTTCTCAAAAATGTGAAAACAGCTTCCAGTGCATCCTGGCTCAACCCAATACAAACAGAGACAGCATTCATCCCCTGTGGAACACGGCTTAGGAAGATGTCTGGAGCTCAAGTGATGCCCATCAAAGGAGGAAACACCCACTATTTCTATGTACTTTTATTGTGTGTGTATATGTAAGTGTAAACTTTTTACATTGACGTCTACTGTTAACACATGATACTACAAAGCCTGGATGTGAACACTCACATTTCATCTCGGAAAAGGTAGATTTTAAGGCTCCTACTGTCGCAAGAAGCGATAAATGTTAAAATGCATAGCAACACACGCTCGTGCTTGCTACAACCCCAAACCCAAAGCGGCTGCAGAAACCCAGCCCATTTGTATAACTGCCCCAGGGCCGCCACTCAGGAGGTGAAAATCAGCAAAAGCCAAAGAGGTCAGCCCACTGCCGGGACCAGAGCCTGGGTGACAGGCCCTGCCGGCAGCATCTCGGCGGTGCTCACCACAGAAGCGGAAGCCAGGGTGGGGTTGAGGGTCGGGGTACGTACGGCAAGTGTACACGTCTCTGTACTCCATGTGCTCGTAATCGGGCAGAATTCTCATGAAACGTCCCGACTTCACGCGTGGGTTTATACCTGAACAGACACAGCAGGCAAGGGGCTGAGGGGGCTTCCGCCTTCTCGACAGGACTCGCCACTCGCTCACCCATGTCACACGCTTCCCTCATGTCCTCGACCCCTGGAACCTGCAGGGGCACTCGCCATGGTGGCAGGCCCGGCCAGAAGGAATCGTGGTGACAGGCGTTGCTGCCAGTCAGCGATCCATGCTGGGAACTCCCCATGGCAGGCCCACTCGGGACTCCCCCGACCCCAGGCTCTCTCTCCATCACCCACCACGATCACCAGGCTCACTGAGCAAGGAGGGCAGAGGTCACACTCACAGATATTGGGTGTAGGGAGTCCTGTACCCTAGCTAGGATCCCTGGCTTGCCTGGTGCATACCTGGCATGTCCTTCATCTGCTGCATTTGAGCATGCTGTTTGTGCTGAAGGACAGTACTTGCCAGCCCCTGAACTCAGCCAGACCCCTCGCTCCTAAACCAAGGTAGCTGGGCCCACTATCTAAGGAGGAGAGGAGTGACTTTCTTACACCACCTCTTCTGGAAGCTAAGTATGAGGCCCTCAGAGCAAACTCAGAGAAACACGGTTCCAGGGCTGTAAGGATAGAAGCTGAAGCTCACGTGGCCGGGGCAGATCAGACACTCTGGGATGCTGGTTAACAGAATGCGAATTGTCCTCTGCACTTGGCAACCACTTTCGAGGGGTTGAGAACCAGCAGTTATGACCTCTCCAGATGTCCTGCTTTGCCTGTGACCTTGCTGTGGCCCTGTCCCCTCTTGCCGGACTGCCCCTCTCTCCTGCTCACCTGCCCACTCACTGTGCCCAGATGTCCCCTCCACAGGACAGCTGCCCCAGCCCCTCTGCCCACAGCTGAGATGAGCTCCATGGGAGCCTTAATTTCTCACGCGTGCTCTCCCCCAGGCACTTCAGCCCCACTACCAGGCAGGTATGAGCCTCCCTCCAGGACTATTTCAGGACTTACAGCTCTTACAGGGAACTCAAGTCACTTTGACATGATATCATCAAATGGCCTAACAAACTCAAGCGGCCCAATGATAAGAACTTGTCATATTAGACCCTCAAGGAAACAGCTGACCATTCCCCAAAGCCAGGAAGCCTCTCGTTTCTGTGCTCACAGAGGCTACTGCGGCCACTGTGGTTCAGACAGATACCAATGCCCACAGCGAGGGTGGCCTCCTGGACTCCCCGGACTTAAGACTCCAACTCTGGGGGAGCAACGCTGGAGCTGAGGGTGGAGTGGGGCCCTGGGGACACCCTCAGGACAGAGGGCAGGAGGAGAGGGTACACAACCAGCTCTCCACCCCTGGAACTCTGGGCTTTGCAGGATTCAAAGGAACATTGTTCTCGCCCCTGAGACCAGAGGATGGGAAGGAACTACACTTTCCCAGGAGTGACCATTAGGGCCCCCGCTTAGATCCACTTCCCCTGGAAACACATGTCTTCTTGGGGAGTGGGACATGGAGCAGAGATCAGAGAAAAAACCAAAGTGCGAACGTGCACAGGGAAGGAGGAGCAGGAAAGCCTGTGCAGACCAGCAATGGGTCCAGGACCAAGGACAGGGACAAGGTGCAGGGAGGGGTGGGGACCAGGACCAAGGACAGGGAGAGGGTGCAGGGAGGGGTGGGGGCCA
>SJXQ01006157.1:99485-141444 GCA_006408695.1 Aepyceros melampus
GCCAAGACCAAGGACAGGGACAGGGTGCAGAGAGGGGTGGGGACCAGGACCAAGGACAGGGGTAGGGGGGAGGAAGGTGGAAGTCCAGGACCAAGGACAGGTGCGGGGATGAGGAGGGCAAGGATGGTGGCTATGGTGGGCAAGGATGCAGCCCAGGCCTCTAGCAAGTGGGGAACTGGGATGCTGGGAGGTAGCAGAAGTAGGGCCGGGACATGCAGGGCTCTGGTGGGAGCAGGGGGGTAGGGAGAACGTGGCCACCTTGAAGGTACAGTCAAGCACTGACACCAAGAACTGCCCATGTCCAGGGAGGCTCGGCTCCTCAGAGGAAGATCCATGGAAACCCAGAGACGCTGACAGGAGATTTCCCAACTCATGAGCAAACTAACCCAGGAACACTTGCCAATCTAACACCCCCCAAGTGGCCACGGGATCGACACGGAGAGGAGTCTGAGGGGATGAGGAAGTCAGCCTGGATGCAGGGGCCAACTGTGGCACATGGCCTGCCTCCCCGCACTCTACTTGTGCAGGGGATGTGGGCACGTGAGGAAGGGCTGGCCCCCCGGGAAGCCCCCCATTCTGAATCACAGGTGTTCCCACAAAGGACCCCAGCCCTGGCTTCCTAGGGAAGCTGCCAGGGAGAAGCACCACCTGGTCTGAGTGTTCTCTGCAGAACTGGTACAAAGTGCAAGACGGTGAAAATGAAAATCTACCAACATGCTTTTAAGATGAACAATTAAGGTCCTTTCCAGAGAACTCAGCAGGTCTCCCTTAGGCCAAAGGTCTTTCTTAAACCGTCCTTTACAACCCAGCCCCGAGGGTTAACAGCGCATCACACCCCAGCCCGGGTGGGGAGAGGCAGGATGCCCCCTGTGGGACCCTGGGTGGCATCAGTACCAACAGCCTCACCCCTGAGGGAGGGCCAGAGGAGAGATGCTTGGGGCAGGGGCTCTGGGCATCAGGGAGCATTGCTGGTGACTTTAGAAGGCAAAGGGGTGGGGACAAGAAATGGGGGGAGGGGCAGGGACTGAGGGCTCACCACTCCTGCAGGAAGCGAGCCGAGGAAGGACAGGGCTGGGGCAGGGAGGAGGGGCCCGGCTGCTGCCACACATCATGGTCACCCCTGCTGCCACATTCCCAACCAGGCCGCAGGCCAGGGCTCAGAGAGGGGCGCCTCTGAGCCCCCCCGAGCTGTTCTCAGGGCAGCCACGTCTCCCAGATAAACGACACCTGATGCACTTGTGCTGCAAAGTCAGGGTCATGCTTTGGCCAGAAACAGGGAGAAGAGAGTCCCCTGCCTACTCAGTGCTGTCACTCTGACTTTAAGGGAGCATCTGAGAACTGGCCCGTGGGCTGAGGGCCATGGACTTTTACTTTATGTGGTTGCTGCTCAGTGAGGGTCCGCCTCTGGAACCAGTCAGCAGAAGATGACAACAGAGTAACTTACGCTTGGCATAGACATCTCGACAAGACACGCCCGTGATCTCCAGCTTCCGCAAGTTTTCACAAACACCGTATTCTGTAACAAGAAACATTTGCTGGGAATTACAGTCAAGAAATCAGAAAGCAGCAGCAAGAGAAAGACTAGGGGTGGGGGTGGGGTAGGCATGCCTCAGCCTTGGCCGTGTTCTCTGAGCCTGACCCGTCTCCCACTGCGGAGGTTTTACGGGCCTTCTCCACACTCAGTCAACACCTCACTCATCAGTGAAGCCACTGTTCTATTTTTAGATGACACCACTCTGAATGAAACAGCAATCTGCATTGTCTATTCTGATAAGCTCTGGAAACCTAATCGCTCAAACCCACAACCAGACAACCAGCTCATGAACACAGTGAATGCTGTGCATTCCCATGGAAATAAGACCATCACTGGTGTCAGGGTTCCACAAAGGCCCCAGACCCTGGTGCGGCTACTGATTCTGAAGTGAAGACACAGCTGGGGCTGCCCAGAGTAGCCTTGAAGCAAAACCCTATACCACCTCCATGATAGCACTCTCCCCCACCTCAAGCAGGGGCCCCAGGCTCAGAGAGGCTGGTGACTCAGCAGTCCTTCCAGAAGGCCAGCAAAGGGCTGTCCACTTCGTCACACCATGGCCCCTCCCCGCCAAGGCCTGGTCTTTCCAGTGGAACGTCTGACATCAACCCAATGCTTCTATGGCTGCGAGGATCTTGAAATTGTCCAAGCCAAGCTCAAAACGCAGACAGTGAAGCAACCGCTTGGGGCAAGGCAGTCACCACCTAGCAACCTCCCTGAGACAGACTCGCACAGGGTTGGGGAGACCAGGGAGAGGGTGAGACGAACGGAGAGAGCAGCCTGGATGCATCAGTTCAGTTCAGTCGCTCAGTCGTGTCTGACTCTTTGCGACCCCATGAATCACAGCACGCCAGGCCTCCCTGTCCATCATCATCTCCCGGAGTTCACTCAGACTCACGTCCATCATGTCCATGATGCCGTCCAGCCATCTCATCCTCGGTCATCCCCTTCTCCTCCTGCCCCCAATCCCTCCCAGCATCAGAGCCTTTTCCAATGAGTCAACTCTTCGCATGAGGTGGCCAAAGTACTGGAGTTTCAGCTAGCATCATTCCTTCCAAAGAAATCCCAGGGCTGATCTCCTTCAGAATGGACTGGTTGGATCTCCTTGCAGTCCAAGGGACTCTCAAGAGTCTTCTCCAACACCACAGTTCAAAAACATCAATTCTTCGGCGCTCAGCCTTCTTCACAGTCCAACTCTCACATCCTTACATGACCACAGGAAAAATCATAGCCTTGACTAGACGGACCTTAGTTGGCAAAATAATGTCTCTGCTTTTCAATATGCTGTCTAGGTTGGTCATAACTTTTCTTCCAAGGAGTAAGTGTCTTTTAATTTCATGGCTGCAGTCACCATCTACAGTGATTTTGGAGCCCAAAAATATAAAGCCTGACACTGTTTCCACTGTTTCCCCATCTATTTCTCATGAAGTGATGGGGCCAGATGCCATGATCTTCGTTTTCTGAATGTTGAGCTTTAAGCCACCTTTTTCACTTTCCTCTTTCACTTTCATCAAGAGGCTTTTTAGTTCCTCTTCACTTTCTGCCATAAGGGTGGTGTCATCTGCATAGCTGAGGTTATTGATATTTCTCCAGCAATCTTGAGTCCAGCTTGTGCTTCTTCCAGCCCAGCGTTTCTCAGGGTGTACTCTGCATAGAAGTTAAATAAGCAGGGTGACAATATACAGCCTTGACGTACTCCTTTTCCTATTTGAAACCAGTCTCTTGTTCCATGTCTAGTTCTAACTGTTGCTTCCTGTCCTGCATATAGCTTTCTCAGGAGGCAGCTAAGATGGTCTGGTATTCCCATCTCTTTCAGAATTTTCCACAGTTTCTTGTGATTCACACAGTCAAAGGCTTTGGCATAGTCAATAAAGCAGAAGTAGATGTTTTTCTGGAACTCTCTTGCTTTTTCCATGATCCACCGGATGTTGGCAATTTGATCTCTGGTTCCTCTGCCTTTTCTAAAACCAGCTTGAACATCTGGAAGTTCACAGTTCACATATTGCTGAAGCCTGGCTTGGAGAATTTTGAGCATTACTTTACTAGCGTGTGAGATGAGTGCAATTGTGTGGTAGTTTCAGCATTCTTTGGCATTACCTTTCTTTGAGATTGGAATGAAAACTGACCTTTTCCAGTCCTGTGGCCACTGCTGAGTCTTCCAAATGTGCTGGCATATTGAGTGCAGCACTTTCACAGCATCATCTTTCAGGATTTGAAAGAGCTCAACTGGAATTCCATCACCTCTACTAGCTTTGTTCATAGTAATGCTTTCTAAGGCCTACTTGACTTCACATTCCAGGATGTCTGGCTCTAGGTGAGTGATCACACCATCGTGATTATCTTGGTTCTGAAGATCTTTTTTGTACAGTTCTTCTGTGTATTTTTGCCACCTCTTCTTAATATCTTATGCTTCTGTTAGGTCCATACCATTTCTGTCCTTTATCAAGCCCATCTTTGCATGAAATGTTCCCTTGGTATCTCTAATTTTCTTGAAGAGATCTCTAGTCTTTCCCATTCTGTTGTTTTTCTCTGTTTCTTTGCATTGATCGCTGAGGAAGGCTTTCTTACCTATTACTCAGCCTTGAAAAGGAAGAGAGGCAACCCGACACCACTGGCTGAACCTTGAGGACGCTGTACTGAGTGAGATGAGCCCGTAGCAAAAGGGCAGCATTGTATGGTCCCACTGATACGAAGTCCCCAGAGCGGCCCGATTCATGGAAACAGAAGGTAAGAA
This sequence comes from Aepyceros melampus, assembly GCA_006408695.1. NCBI lineage: Eukaryota > Metazoa > Chordata > Mammalia > Artiodactyla > Bovidae > Aepyceros > Aepyceros melampus. The sequence goes on from SJXQ01006157.1 coordinate 103,751, forward strand.
TGGAGGGTGCCAGGTGCTGGGGGAGGGGAGACGGGGTGTTACTGTGCCACGGGGACTGAGCATCTGATGGGCAAGATGGAAAAGTTCTGGCCGTGGTGGTGACAGCTGCACAGCCAAGTGAATGGATGTAATGCCGCTGAACCATCCACTTCAAAAAGGTCAACGTGGTACGTTTCACTTTGTGTATAGGTTACCACAATTAAAAAAAAAATTAAATTGCCACTTCCAAATATTCCAATCAAGAAATTTCCAAAAAGCTATTTAACGCATGTTTCGCCAAGAGGGAAAAACAGGCCAGGAATCTGGGCTGAGTTAACACTGAAGCTGCTTCCTCCTGTGACCAGACTGCCAGCGGCTCTCGGCCCTCCTCACTCACTTCCCGTCCAGTGAGGTCCCTCCCTGTCCGGGATTTACCCAAGCCCCCCACCACAGACGTGTTTCTTAATGTGCAGGAAGTCTTTTCCGTCTCCACAGGTGGGGACGGTGAGAGTTTTCTCCTTCTCTGTTTTCCACTCTCTCGCCTCTACAGGAGGAGCTGAGGGTCACATACTACTTCCCAAGACCCTGGAAGAAAAGACAGAGGTGAACCGAGCTGGCACCTGTGCCTGCCGTGGCTAGGACGTGCAGGCACTCTGTGTCAGAATCAAAGGTGACAAAGTTAACGACATCCTTCTATGGGCTGCACCAGTCCTGGAGTCCGCAGTTACAGGGCACTCAGCCCATGCTCCAATAAAGGCCACTCAGGAGGGCTCTGCCATGCTGAACGGCCACAGAGCCAGGACCAACTCTGACGCAAGCAAGGGGTACATGGGATGAGAGTGGGAACAGGGGAGCATCCTGCTGCTCCAGAGATGGGGGTGGGGGTCCAGGGCAACGCAGGAGCACTGCACAGGCAAAGCACCAGATGGGGCGACCTGTGGGTGGAGCCGGCAGAGACACACCTGGAGGCACAGGTGGGGGGTCCGGTTGCGGAGGCCACTGCACTGCCAGGCAAGGCAAAGGCAGAAGAAAGGCTGGGGGGCCCCAGCTGTGGCCCCCAGAAGGCAGCAGTGGGAGGAAGGGGGCTGGGGGAATGCGGCTGGGTCATCTCCCACCTGCTGTAAACTCAGTTCCCCAAGTAAAACCAAAAGGTAATACTGATTGGAAATGTAGTTCATTTTTGTTTGCAGTAGATTAGGGGATAATTATAACCCTTAATAAAGTATGGTTGGAATTTCTGAGGCTGAAAAAGGAGGCAGAGGCAGGGGTGGGAGCTGGTAGAGAAGAAGGGGTCCATCAGGCTTGGGGTGAGGGGTTTCAGGCAACTGGCTTTCAGGCCTCCTGCTCTGAGGACACCCCTCCAACAGCAGAACACGGGTTCCAAACTCCTGTGTGTCCCCCAGCTTGCTGCTTTTCTTAGCTGTAACTGTAACTGCATGAAATGCCTTTTTTAAAAAAATAATAATAATAATGTAGCAGATCTGGAAAAGCACTTTGCAGCCAGCTCATCTCAGGATGGACGAATGTAAAAACCAAACCTAGATGCAGCCCGTGGGCATTTCCTATCAAACACTGAGAATATTTGGGCCGCTAAGCAAACAGTTCCCCAGGACAGCTGATACCACCTACCCAGCCAATGAGGCTTCTTCCCAACCAGCTCCACCTCTGCAAAGATGAACAGCCTCAGTGCCAACGGAAGCCTCACCCCTCCAGCCAGAAGATGCTGACCCCGTCCAGCTCCATGACAGGCACCCACTGGCCAAGGGAGCGCCACTCCCACTGAGGCCCATCTGTCATTCTTAGACACTTTCTGCTACACACACCCCTGCTGGGTCTCACCACCCACTCCTGAGACCGGGGGTAAGCAGGAGTCTGACTCTGCCATCATGTCTCCCCAGACCTCCTCTTAGATTTCAGACACTCCTCGACACCCCACTAACATTAGCAAGCAGGCCTGCTGGCTACTCCGGGTTCCTCCCCTGCCCATCACCTCAGGGTAGACAGTGAGGGCATCACTGGCAAAGGATGCGGACTCATGAGTGAGAACCCAGGCCACCTCCTGGACCAGTCCTGGGCTTCTCAGAGGACAGTGGTTCCTCCAAAGTCCCAAAGACACACTCCTTCCAGCCAGAAAGACAAACCAAGATCCTCAACTGCATTACATAACCACTTTGTAAACACAGTGAAACAGTGAATGCAGCCCAACAGTTCTTCCTGGCAAGGCACCCGTGTTTGTCCAGTTAAACATGGCCAAGGGAGAATCTTGGCTTAGCACTTCCTGGGGGCCAGACACGCTTCCTAGCTTGCTGCTCTGAGGGCAGCGATGTCCGCTAAGAGGAAGCGTCTCCTGTACCCCTCCTACTCTGCTAACTGGAAGGATTAGGTTTCTCTGTGAAACAGCATACGTGATGCAACTCCCAAAAATAAAGAGCCTGTAGTCCTGTCACTGAGCAAAGCAGGACAGAATAAGAGCTTCCCTCCAGTTCTGGGACCCTGCTGTGTGTCCAGGAGGCTACCTGGCTTCCTCTTCTCCTGGTTGGGACAGGGATGCTCCTACTATCTGGACAGTCTGTTTATACACCACCACCCACCCCACACCCCCAAAACATCCTGGCTGAACAGGGATTGCTTAACAAGAACCATAAAATATTCCCAAAGCCAACAACCTGCCCACTTCACCTCCTCTCTGGATGATCTTCCGAGCTCAGCCATGTTTATCAAAAGCCACATTATTCACATTTCATGTCAGTATACCAAACAGAACAAAAATAGTGTTTTCTTCTGTATGCAAATACAAAATTGAATATTACTTTTGATTTTCCCATTTCTGTCATACAGCTCAAACATTATGGGAAAAGGATATTTCTAATTATGATGGAATTTCAGCCCACCTTAGACTTACAACTGATCAAAATATTATACAAATATTATTCCAGGGGTCACTGAGGCACTTACCATCAAGAGAGAAATGGGCAAATTATATACTATAAAGATGAAACCTGACTTTATGTCTCTTATGTCTTTACATATGAGCATTTCCTTTGTTTCTAAATGTATCTTTTGCTGTTATTTGAATGTTCTCAGTTGGAATCAGTCTGAATTTTCTAGACGCATTAGCCTCAGGTAGACCTCACAAAGTGCTGCAGAGATGAACCATGTTAAAAATGGCCAGCGTTTCAAAATTCACCAACTAAACGGTAAAGTATTAACCAAGAAAAGCCTCGTCAGGGTCAAAGGCAAAGAATGGACTTGGCTTCTGCCCTATGCTCTGAGAAATGATGGCTTATTTATAGCCCCACAAGCAAGTAACTGCAGGAGGCCTGGAGCCAAAGGAGTGATGCATCAAAACACGGCTGGGGGGTGGAGGGGTGCGGGGGTTGGAAACAGGGCAGCGGGGGAGGACTTGCCCCCAAAACAGAAGCACATATTTGGCTTCTGAGTAGCAACTTTCTTTCACTTGCCCAAAGAAACTATGTAATCCAACAGCTCCATTAGGCAGGGGGCTCAGAAAACCAAATTCTATAAAAACTGCTGATTTATTATTGCTGATTTACTATTGCTAGGACACTGAAAAACTGTGAGACTCACACTAGCACTGTAAACAGCCACTTCACTCTAGGGTCCCTCCCCCGCCACCCTCCACCTGCCCCCAAGTCATCCTCTCATTTTAAAAAGAGCCCCTGTCTCGCATGTCTTGCCCACAGCCTAAAACTCTTAGGAGCAATAAAACACAGGGGTAAGAAAAAAATTTTTAATTAAAAAAAATTTTAAAAACAAAGCACAGGTGTGCAGCACCCTCTTCCCCAGATTGCTTGTCTTCTCCTCTGGGAAAACTGATTATCAAAACACAGAAAGCAAAGGTACAAACGCTGAGCAGTAAACATGCACACTCACTAACGCCTCACTCGTCCTCCCAGGACACTAACAAGTGTCAGGGTTGGACCTGGGGCTTCAGAGCCAGGAACACCGGTAGGCTGCGACCACCCACTCCTGCTCACCAAGGCTGGGATAGCTTTGGTTTTTGCCTCTGTGCGCATGACTTTGACCTTATCTGCCACCACAGCCAAATGCCTAGTTCACGATGGAAGACGTTTAGGGGCTCAGAGAAATGAGACTTGTCTCACATACGACTATTCTTATACATATTCCAGTCGTAATTAACCCTACTAACCCAGAGGTTAGTAATTAACCCAGACTAACCCTATGGGATGCCTATTAATGCTACATGGGACTGCCAACCATCCAATGTTGGACCCAGATGAACTGGAAGTTAAAGTTACCAGAACAAACAAGTGAAACTGAAGACCTGGCTGTTGACAGTCTCCATAACCTCGGGATGACAACCTTACTTAAACCGAAAGCTACCAGTACGTAACTTTGATAAAAGCTGTAACTTTTGCAAAAGTGACTATAAGTGAAGTTTGAAAGTAAAGGACTATTGACTATGAGAAAATGTTTTGCATATTATTAAACAGAAATCGATCCAGATTAAATAAAACCTGCAAATCAATAATAAAAAAAAAATGGAGGAAAGGGGCAAAGACTAAGCATACACGAATAAGAGAAACCAAAGAGTGCCAATAATTCTATATTTTTAAATGCGCATCTTCATGAGTTATCAGCCATCTGCAAATTAAATGAGATGCTGTTTCTCACCCAGATTGGCACAGATTTTTAGAAACAAATGGTTCAAACCAGAAAAAATTTAGGGGACGCTGGATTAAACGACATAATGAACCCAGACCACAAAGGCAGCTCTGTGATGAGCACAGAGCACTCCTGTTACCTTCAGTGTCTTGCCTGTGCATGCCTCATGACAGGTGTGCAAGGAGGAAAACACCTGTTAATATCTGGAGTGAAAAATCACCCCCCGCCCCCGCCGCAAGATAACTGGCCAGTTTCTAGCAAAACTATGAAACTCACAGCCCACTACCCCTGCGATACCAGTTCTGGATATATTCCTCAGAGAAATTATCAAATTTAACTGCATCCAAGGAAACATATGAGCTGTTCACTATCACACTGTGTGCAATGAGAAAAATAAAAATGAGCAAAGGACCACACACGGCCTCTCCAAATTATGAACCACCACACAGTGCTCAAGAAGCCGGAACCAGATTGAAATGTATTAACATGGACAGAATTTAAAAACACAAGCTGACAGATGCATAATACTCACGGATGATATATTTCTGAACTAAAGCACTATAAGACAATGTTGGGGATGTTACAGGTGTATGTATATACAAGTAAACTCGAGCCACAAGTGTGGCTGCTTCTTGGGGGTGGGAAAGACAAGGCTCATCTGGAGGGATTTGAGAGCTGGCTAGAAGGCTTTCTTTTTTTAAAAAAAAAAAAGAGAGAGAGAGAAAGAAATCAAAAGCAAATATGATAGAAGACTTAACTGTTATTTACTGGGGATGACTAAGAAGGCGTCTGCTTTACCATGTTTGTCTTTCATTTTTTTAATTTCTCAGAGTGAAAATTCTCCCAGCGGCCAGGCCACCTTGGTGAAGAGGAGGCCTTGACCCAGCTGTCACGGTGTCTGCTGTCCCTGGAGAGCTGCACTGAGAGGCATGAAAGCAGGAAAGGAAGGGCTAGTCGTCCTCCATCTGCCCCCACACCTTTCCACATCTTCAGGAGGACTTTTCATATTTCCACTGGAAGTTGTAAGAACCTGTCCTGAGCTGTACCTGTGGTTAATTTTACTCTGTGGCACCCTCTGAGCTTTCTGGTCACACGCAAGTCCTGTTAGCCTCTGTTCCTACATATCTTACAGTTTCCCCAGAGACAACCCCCTGGAGACCACAGGTTTGGCTGACTGATGGAGAAACTCACAAAGCTCAAAGCAACATCTGTGACAAACCTGGGATTTATAAGGGTACAAAATGCAAAACAAAGCAAATGAAAAGGTGGAACTCTCTTTGCCTCTGAAAGAGGTCAAATTAAAACGGCTGTGAAGCATCATCACCAGTTAGGGTGTGGGGGCTTCATCTGTATCATCTCATTTTACCCTCAAAGTCACCCTATGGGGCAGCACTTCCCAATAACAGTTGGGCCCGGGAAGCAGCACGTCCAGGATCTCAGAGCAGATAAACAGTCTAGCCACTGACGACCAATCCTGAGGGTTGACCGCTGAGCTTTATGGTAGAAAGACGATGAACTGACCTCCCTCTGGAGAGGATTCGGGGAAAGAGGCCTTCTCGTGAAGTCTTCCTGGAGGTGTATATACCAACAGCTGGGCAATGCGTATGTAAGGTGTTATCAAGATGCACAGCCTCCCTGCTGCCCACAACCCCACTTTGTAAAGTTACACCCCAAGAAGATAGTCTCAGAAGTGCTAAAAGGTACATGTGAGTCCCACCAATTCCTATAAAATGCACAAAGGCAGTCTCGATGGCACAAGGAAAAACTGCAAGCTTAAAAGGCTAACAGTAAAGGACTAGCCTGTGGCATACACAGGCAGTGGAACACTATGAAGCTTTTTTATACTGAACCCTCTATGAGATCATAAACGATACGGTCCCATTTACGGAAAAATGTGTACATGACTCCACTGTGTGTACGGCGAGACGTTTTCCAAAATTTTAAGAGTGGCTTATCTTTGATAGCAAGGACCTCTGATGGTTTTTTCTTTTTTCCTTTTCTTGTCCTTCATTGTTTGATTTTCCTTCTTACCTATCCTTTTTACCGAAACTCTAGAGTTTAGTGAACAGCAGAGATCTGTCAACATTCAAATGAATACAGAGCCCTGAACTCTGGGTTAAGTAAAACTGTTTTCAGAGGATTTGTTACAAAACTATTCACCACCCTCACTTCGGACATCAGCATCCCTTGAGCGGGGCATAAGCGCCCTCCAGCAATGCCTGCCTCACAACCCACCGCTTCACAGACCAGGTCCTCGCCCTCTAGACCGTCCAAACCCTCCGGCTCCCCTAACTATTCAAGTTCACCCTCATCGATCTCGTCAGCTCCGCCCCCAGGGGCTGGGAACCGAGAAGGGTGTCACAGACGTCAGCTAGTTTCCCGGCCTAAACCCAGCCCCAGCTCGCGCACTGCCCTCGGCGCCCTGGCCCCCGTAGCTGGGGGACCCCCTCACCCATCTCTGAGCACTCCATGAACTCCGCCGCGCCCGGAACCCGCGCCCGCATCTGTGGCAGCGGCCCCCGGGGCCACACCAGCGGCTGGGACCTTCCCCCCTGGATCCCTGTTCGATGGCAGCTGCCCTTCCAGAGCCCGTGGGGACCCCAGCCCAGCCCCCCCAGTCAAGCCCCCTGGGGCCCGGGGCCCAGGCCCCGCCCCGGCGCACTCACCCTCCCGGCAGCGCCGCCTCCAGATGGTGTCAGTGTGCAGGATGCGTCGGAACTTGGTGCAGACCTGGGCCAGGCTGGGCAGGTCGGTGCCGGGCAGCGACGCGAAGATCTCCACCAGCAGCTCGGGCGGCAGCTCCAGCAGCGAGCATCGCGGGGGCGACGAGGGGCCCGCGCTCTGGTCGTCCTCGGCCCCGGACAGCGCTGCCGAGCCCGCCTCGATGAGCTCCTCCTCGGGGTCCGTGTCCGGTTCGCTGTCGGCCGCCGCGGTCTCAGCTGGGCCCCGGCGCTGCTGGCGGCGCCGGCATCCCCGCGACGGGCCCACGCCGCAGAGGCGAGCACACACCGCCATGCCGGCGACTGACGGCCGCCGCGCCGTCGCCGCCAGTGCGCACGCGCCGCCCGCGAGCCGAGCCCCGCCCGCCCGGCCGGAGAGCCCGGCCCCGCCACGCCACGCCCCGCCCCTCCAGGGAGCCTTATTCCCGCCCCTCCAAGGAGCTTTATCCCCGCCCCTAGGAACGCGGAGTTCCGCCCCCAGGGGAGCCGAGCACCACCCCTGGGAGAGCCCTGCCTCGCCACGCCCCGTCAAAGAGCCAAGCCCCGCCCTAGGGGACCAAGGCACGCCCCTGGGGTCTGAGGCCCCGCCCCCGACAGCTAAGCCACGCCTCTAGCACATTGCCGACGTCCCTGTCTGGGGCTTGGCCCCGCCCACCAGGAGGGACCCGAAAAGTCTTGGGCTGGCGTAGCCGGAGAGCCCCCCGCCTCACCGCCCTTCAGGGTTCATTAGGTCTCTCTCCTCGCAGCCCCACCGGTCCCAGGCGGCCCCGGCCTCCGCTCACCTGAGGACTGCGGGCCTCCCGTCGCGCGCCCGGACAGAGCACGGGAAAGGAATGTCACCGACAAACGCACGACGGCCGCCCCTTCCCGACTTAGCGCACACGACGGGGTAGGCAGTAGATGGCGTGCTGCCGGTTGTGAGGGCCGAACTCACCACCTCCTAAGTACGGGACTGGAGCTCTCCCAGAGGTCACCCTGAAGACCCTACGAGGGACAACCCCCCTTCCCCCGGAGAATGCCTCGGGAAGGCCCGAAGGCCCCCTCCAGAGCTCCCCCCAAGGATCCCCAAAGAACCCCCTTGGAAGGCCTGGAGGACCCCCAGGGAAACCGGAGGACACCCTCTCTTGAGGACCCTCCGGGAAGGCCTCAAGGAGCCCCCAAGGAGCCCCCTGAGGATCCCCAAAGAACCATCAGGGAAGCCCCGAGGACACCCCCACAGGATCGTCCCAGGAGGGCCCCCAAAAAGACCCCTCGGAATTCCAAGAACTCTCCAGAAAGGCTCTGAGGACCCTCTGGAGAATCCTCCAAAAAGGCCTGGAAGAGAGTCCTCCTACAACCCCCCCATGAAGGCTCAGAGGATACCAGCCCCAGACCCTTCAGGAAGGCCTGAAGGAGCCCTCTTAGAACCCTCAGGACCTCTAAAACCTCCCTGAGCACCCTGCCATGAAGAACCTCCCAGGGTAGCCCAGAGAACACTCTTCTGAGGACCTCCCAGGAAGGCCTGGAAGAACTCCCTGCAGGATCCCAAGAACCCCACCAAAAGTTTCAAGGACCCCAGTGTACATCTCAAGGATCCCCCTTCAGAGAACAATTCAGGATGCGCACAAGGACACCCACACCACATCTCCCCAAGACCCAGAAGGGTCATATAAAGTGTGATTAGGGGAACAACACAAACTTATAGCACCTAGAACTAGTTAAGCCAAGTCAGACCCTAAATTGTGCCTTTCTTTATTTAAAAACTGACATTCACTTATTTCTACCCTGATTGCAATGAAAAGGGGAAATCACACTAGGTGGGTAGTCTATATGATCTTCAGTTGGGTTCAGTTCAGTCGCTCAGTCGTGTCTGACTCTCATGGACTGCAGCACACCAGGCCTCCTTGTCCATCACCAACTCCTGGAGTTTACTTAAATTCATGCCCATCCAGTCAGTAACCCCATCCAACCATCTCATCCTGTTACCCCCTTTTCCTGTCTTCGATCTTTCCCAGCATCAGGGTCTTTTCAAATGAAATGGGTATATCTTTCCTTTTCTCCTTTGCTTTTCACTTCTCTTTTCACAGCTATTTGTAAGGCCTCCTCAGACAACCATTTTGCCTTTTTGCATATCTTTTTCTTGATCATTGCCTTCTGTACAATGTCATGAACCTCTGTCCATAGTTCTTCAGGCACTCTGTCTATCAGATCTATATGATCTTGCTGTGCCCTAATTACCTTGTTTACTGTGCTCTAGGGTACTGTGGGTTCTAGAGGGGAAGCCAGCTGGGGCCTGGGGCAGGGGTGAAAGACACAAAGCCTTCCTGTGACAGAGGCTTCCCCTTAATAACAAGAAACTGTCATTTCCAGAGAGAAGGATGCGATTACCAGAGGAAGCAGACCTCTGCCTGGGTGGGCCCAACTCCTTTCTGGTCCAGACTGACGTCAACACCCTGAAGTGCTGGAGCAACTGCCCAGAGCCCATATGGAAGCTAAGGATCCACAGACCACCCCAGTGTTTCTGGTCAGTGCTGCTGTTTCTACTCAGATTGAAAAATAATGACTCTACCAGTTCCCTGGGCCCAGCCTCCACAAGGTCCTGGCTCTTCACTACTTCCCTAAGGAGGTCTCCAAGTGGAAAAGACGGCTGCCTACCCCAGTCCACAGAATCCCATAAACAGGGAAGTGCATCTTTTGACAAAAGTAACAATGCTGGACTTCAAACCTTGACTATCTCAGCTCCGGGCAATTGAAAAACAACTTGTGAATGCCTCCTTGTATCTGGATGTTTTTTCGAACTGTCCTCCAGCCTGTTATCAGAACTTGCTTCCTGCAGATGGTAACATAAACAAAAAAAGAGTCATGCTTCACTCACCTATTTAATATTAGTATTTAATGGCCCCATTGACTCCGTATCACATCACACAGAGTACTTCACAATCCAGGGCTAACCTCCAGGTCTGGCAGCATCTCCTGTCTCCAAACATCTCTCAGTGGGAGCCACCCAGTTCCTTAGTGGGAACGCACCATGCCTTGTCACATCCCTGCCCCTTGTTCAAGCTGTCTCCTCTGCCAGGAAAACCCTCTTCCCAGTCTGTGCCAGTAAACAGTCACCGCTTCCACCTTGTCCTCAAATGGTACCCCTTCCAGGGATGTCCCTTTATTACTGCGCCATCGTTTGTTTTATTAAGAACACTTGCTTCCTTTGGTAGCAGCCTCACTAGCTGTATCCTCTGTTATGTGACAGACATGCTAGCATGCATCATGTAATAGGCAAATGTGTACTGGCTAAATGTTGGTTGAGTGAAGAAGAACAAACTGCCTAGACGGCTACAAAAGGAGGAATGTGAACCAAACAGATTTAAAGAAGCCCTGTGGATCATCACCATCCCCATCCAAGCTAGGAAGTCTCTCAGCAAACAGAAATGCGTCAACTCATGTGATAAGTATTTACAGAATGCCTGACTAACCTACATGCTATGTTCTGCGTGGATCTATAAACTATGTACTTTGCTGCTGTATATTTCAATCTGTTTTTTTTAATCTGTCTACTCACTACTAGGTCCTATTAATAAAATATTCTTCTAGAAAAGTTTTAGGGTATATTAAAATGTACAACATAGTTTGGTTAAATTTCCATCTTTTGAAAAATGGTTAAACTATGTTCATAATTTGAATTATGTATAATTCAGTTAAAAGATATACCTAAATCTACATTTTTGACAGCAGGAACAATAAAAGACTGTGGACAAGAACCCACAAAGATGTTAAAGGTTTGAATTTGTGCTGACCATTGAACAGAAAGAAATGGATGACCATGAGGACTGTGGTAATCCATAATGGAGGAGAAGAACCAGAGGGGAAGACTTAGGCTATCGCAGAAAACAATTACACATTGAACCCTGAAAGCTTTGTGTCCTTGAAGCTTCTACAGCCTGTTATGTAGAACTGGATCCTTTACAAAAAACGCTAAAGAGGATACATTCATGCTAAAATGAGGGAAGATTAGATAGAAGAGCTCTTTTTTAATGGAAATTTTTAAAAATTGTATACAATTTTAAAGCCTACTTTTTCTTGCAGTTATTACAAAATATTGGTTGTATTCCCTGTGTTATACAGTACACCTTTAAGCCTATCTCACACCCCAAAATTTGTGCCTCTCTCTCTCACTCCTGTGTTGCCCCCTCCCATAGTAACCACTAGTTCTCTGTATCTGTGAGTCTTCTTTTTGTTATATTCACTAGTTTGTTATAGTTTTAATTTATTTTTTTCCAACAAAGCAAAGTGAGGATTTATTAAGTGAAAGTATGCTCACAGTGGGAGAGCAGGCAGACTCAGGTGAGTAGCTGCCTCACGTTGTATTTTTTAGATTCCACATATGTTTGTGCCTCCCACTCCCCACCCCTCTTGTGCCCCTCCCTTGCTTTCTCCACTGGTAACCACTAGTGTTTGTTCTCCGTGTTTGTAAAGTCTGCTTCTTTTTTGTTATATTCACTAGAGTTTGTTGTACTTTTTTGGATTCCACATATTAGTGATATCATACAGTATTTGTCTTTCTCTCTCTGGCTTATTTCACTAAGCATAATGTCCTCCAAGTCCATCCATGTTGCTGCAAATGGCAAAAATTTTGTTCATTTTTATGGCTGATTGTATGTGTGTATGTACATCACATTTTTACCCATTCATCTGTTGATGAATGTTGTTGACACTTAAGATGCTTTTATATCTCAGCAATGGTAAATAATGCTGATATGAGCATTGGGGTATGTGTATTGATATCTTTTTTAATTAGTGGGGTTTTTTCAGATATATATCCAGAGTGGAATTTCTGGGTCATATGGTAGTTCTGAATATCCATTGGAAGGACTGATGCTGAAGCTGAAGCTCCAATACTTTGGCCACCTGATGTGAAGAACTGACTCATTGGAAAAGACCCTGATGCTGGGAAAGATTCAAGGCAGGAAGAGAAAGGGATGACAGAGGATGAGATGGTTAGATGGCATTACCAACTTGATGGATATGAGTTTGAGCAGGCTGTAGGAATTGGTGATGAGCAGAGAAGCCTGGCATGCTACAGTCCATGGAGTGACAAAGAGTCAGACACGACTGAGCAACTGAACTGATGGTAGTTCTGTTTTTAATCTTTTGAGAAACTTCCATACCATTTTCCACAGCAGTTGTATCAAGAGATCATTTGTTTTACCAAATGACTACATACTCCCAATACATTCCCTCTTGGGATTACAAGAGGGAACTCTTTGTTAGTGATAACTGTTATCTAAGGAAATTAGTAGTGTACAGGGCAAGGCATTTTTCAACTGATTGCCTCAAAAGTCATGGAAAATAGTAGTTCTTGGACTTAAGAAAGCCTTGTTAACTTCCCCATGCTGGTTCTCAGAATCCAGATTTGAAAATGGCATATGCGCAGAAGAAATAATCAAGGTGAATGGACAGAAGAGAAATTATTCAAAGGCTAAACAAGAGATTTGGTGTGTAAACTAAGAGTCTCAACAGCAGCATTTATGGGCAAAAGCTGGAAAAAGAGCAGTCCTTCAGAATTTGTTTACAATTAAAGGAACAAACGACTAAACAAAGAAAAAGGCCTGTGAAAGGCCAGCCGGTTCCATGAACTGTTACACGCTGACTTAAAGAGATAGTATTAGGTTGTAGGAGTGATTTGAGATCGCTTTCCTGCAGTCACCGGGGTGCTGATTTCTGAAGTTGTGCAGGAGAGCCAGGGCGTCATGGGAGAGGAAGTTCTCCCGCGCCATGCCTCTTTCGTTCTGAACAATCTCTCCTGGACCCGGTGAAGACATTCCGAAAGACTGCAAGCTATGAACGTCATTTGCAGCAACTTCCTGGCTGAATCCTTTCTGAGAAAAGCCAGGACACTGCTCTTGAGCAATACTTGTTTGTTTACTTGTGCTAAAGAGCAGGGATGACACAATACTGATTGGACCAACAGCCAATAGTAGCCCGGACAACAAGGAGGGTTGGATATTTCTCCCAATCAGAAAGAGAAGAGGCGGGACAGCCCCGGCAGGCCTGAAGAGCTAACTTAAAGCTCGATGTGACTTGCCCTCCATACTGAGTGTGGCACAATAACCCTAACGTGTTCTGTACTGCAGGTTAAACGTTTCATGCCTTATTTACAGATTCACAGAAATAGCGTGGTAGCATGATTTACAGCATTACTTCACTAATGCTGGGACATCATATTCTAGCAGTTACCTTATATGCCCCACGATTATGGTCATTTCATGTTAGGAAAAAGGAATAGGGTGAGAGCTATTTAAAACTGACTCTGCTTGGCTTTCTAGAATGATTATGTGATAGTTTTAAAAGTACCATGAGGCTTCTGGAGAAAGCACTGAATAAATTCACATGACAGATTTGTTCTTCTGTACATTATGTAGATTCTTTAAAAGATGAGTCATATTTGCTATTTGTTTAAAAATAAATCTTGCTATGCTTATATTAACTAGCTTAAAATAAATCATGAGTGATATTAGCTGACCACTCAGAATATCATTTACTACACTGAATGTCTATTGAACTTCAATCTTAGGGCACATGAAATTTTTCACATTCAAGTATATTTGTTTTCAAAATTTACATGAAGTTACAGTACTTCTTAGTTCATATTTGTTTGCATATACAAATTAGTCAAACTTAAATATAATTTATTTCAATATGCTTTTTTTTCAGGCTCATGAGATAACTACACACCAACTGCTTTAAATGATTTTCTGAGATACCTATGGTGTTGTGTGGTTTTAAATTCAAGTAGAAATTTAAAATAAGACCATACCAATCACTGTTAATATGGACTTCAATACTTGAAAAATGATAGAGTAATCCGTCCCATCACTGTAATAGCCCTTGTGGTAATCCCTGGGGCAGTGAACCCAAGGCTTGAGGTAATTTGGTAAAGCTTTATGGATGCCTAAGGGACTAGAAAATATGAAACCCTTCTTACCCTCCCCCCAGTTCCATATGCCTGATATCGATTTTTTTTTTTCACTCTTCTTGCATTGGGAGCAGTTGTCCAGCAAGGGAACAAAAAGTCCATTTCTTACAAGGTAGCAATTAAGCCAAAAAAGCACTCACCAGTCAATATCATAAAAACCCAGAAAAGAAAGCAATACACCGTCCACACTCTCATGGAGACTTCGAAACTGATCATTTTGTGTTTGGCAGAAGGTGGGTACTCTTACAGGATTCCCCCCATCCCAATCTTTGCAGAATAAATACAAAAATACTAAGAATGCCCATGGAGCTTAAAACCTTCCTTTGGAAACCAGATAAAATGTTTAAGTCCTCTTTATTTCTTAATTGGATTCTATATAGTCTTGTTTTTTAAAAATGTATTTGCTAATTTTATTTGACTATGCCGAGTCTTAGTTGTAGCGGGCTGGATCTTTGGGTTATGATCTTGCAGCATTTGAACCCTTAGTTGCACCATGTGAGATCTTGTTCCTCAGCCAGAAATGGAACCCAGGCCTCCAGTGCTGGGAGCATGGAGTCTTAGGCACTGGACCACCAAGCAAGTCCCTGAGTCCTCTTTATTAACTGTGCCTTAGCAGAGATTTTTCAAGGTAAAGAACTGTGACAGAAAGGTGGGGGGGACCTGGGAAAGTGACATATGCACGAGACAGTGTTCTTTTGTGAACAGTGACACAGTACAGAGCCACAGCTAACATCATTGTTCTGGCAGTGGGGGGTAATTATACAGCAGGCTTGGCTTCTCTGTAAAGGAAGAAACTCCAGCTGCACTGGAACCCTTTTGAGAACTATGTTTTAGTAGGTTCTGTATGTTTGTATAATAAATGTTCATTAGCACAATCCAAATACTTTATCAAACAGATATCATAAGAAAGCTTTTCCAAACTCAAAAAAGGGGAAAACACTTTCAAAGTACAAGGGATTAAAAAGCAAAACCAGTCAAAGAATCAAGTGCTGTTTATTCACATAACCTGTTTATTAGATGTTTGAACTGGGCAATAACTGACTTGCTCACTAAATGCTTCATCAGTTCAGTTCAGTTCAGTCACTCAGTCGTGTCCGACCCATAAATCACAGCACGCCAGGCCTCCCTGTCCATCACCAACTCCTGGAGTTCACTCAGACTCACGTCCATCGAGTCCGTGATGCCATCCAGCCATCTCATCCTCGGTCGTCCCCTTCACCTCCTGCCTCCAATCCCTCCCAGCATCAGAGTCTTTTCCAATGAGTCAACTCTTCACATGAGGTGGCCAAAGTACTGGAGCTTCAGCTTCAGCATCATTCCTTCCAAAGAAATCCCAAGGTTGATCTCCTGAGAATGGACTGGTTGGATCTCCTTGCAGTCCAAGGGACTCTCAAGAGTCTTCTCCAACAAGGCATCAATTCTTCAGCGTTCAGCCTTCTTCACAGTCCAACTCTCACATCCATACATGACCATTGGGAAAACCATAGCCTTGACTAGATGGACTTTTGTTGGCAAAGTAATGTCTCTGCTTTTGAATATACTATCTAGGTTGGTCATAACTTTTCTTCCAAGGAGTAAGCGTCTTTTAATTTCATGGCTGCAGTCACCATCTGAAGTGATTTTGGAGCCCAAAAATATAAAGTCTGACACGGTTTCTACTTTTTCCCCATCTATTTCCCATGAAGTGATGGGACTGGATGCCATGATCTTCGTTTTCTGAATGTTGAGCTTTAAGCCAACTTTTTCACTCCCCTCTTTTACTTTCATCAAGAGGCTTTTTAGCTCCTCTTCACTTTCTGCCATAAGAGTGGTGTCATCTGCATATCTGAGATTATTGATATTTCTCCTGGCAATCTTGATTCCAGCTTGTGCTTCTTCCAGCCCAGCGTTTCTCATGATGTACTCTGCATAGAAGTTAAATAAGCAGGGTGACAAATACAGCCTTGACGTACTCCTTTTCCTATTTGGAACCAGTCTGTTGTTCCATGTGCAGTTCTAACTGTAGAGATCTATATTCTACCAGGTCACTTCCATCTGCTCCTTGGAAAACACCTGGAGTTCTCAAATATAATACAAATGAGTGAGACTGAGAAAAATGGTTAGGTATTCAAGGTAGTTCCGCTAGTCACTGAAAGACTGTGAGGACTGAATATGGGTAAGGCTCCTCATTTGAAAGAAGAGCGGAGAACAGTGAAAGGTAGTGAACTCTGCCAGGTGCGGAAAGGCCGGCGCCCTGCCATTGTAGGTGATGCCCAGGGCCCCCTCCACCCCAGAAGTCACCTAAGGCCGAATGTCAAGCCCGGGGCACGGACTTTCTCCAAAGCCAGACTCGACTGACCATAACCTGAAATAACGCAGTTCTGGCTCTTTTCCCAGTTGGGACAATGTGTGATGGAAGTTATCAGTTGACAGTTTCTTAGAAAAGAAAACTGGCATGTCCTTGACATGGGAAGACAACGGAAACAAAGACACAAAAAGCCGCCGACGGAAAAGAACCAGCAGCTTCCAGCTGTGCTGAGCTCTCAGGAGGCAGGGGCACAACAGGCCTTTATTTTCCTGTGGAATCATCGCTGGCCACCGTAACTGGCACGCGGAACAGGAGCGAGGCCGCGCCCCTGCAGCGCTGCCAGGGAAGCAGCACCGCGCGCGTCCGCCGGGCACGTGCCCGCGCTGGACAGCCAGGTTCCTGGCTCGCGCTCCCCGGGCCCGTCGCGGGTCGCCGCACGCCCACTCGCTCCCGCGAGCCCTGGCCTTGCCCGTTGCGCATGCGCGCGGCTCGCTCCGCGCCACTCAAGCGCTTCGACCCCGCCCCGGGCGCCGCGCGCGGCCCGCTTCCGCCACGCCCGCCATGGCGGCCGCCGCGGCCCGCCCCCGGCCCCGCCTCCCGGGACGCCGCGCAGGTCACCTGACGCGGCTGCGGGCTAAGGAGACACAAGGGAAGTCGCTGTCGCGAGCGTGGAGCTGTCGCCGCCTCCGCCGCCCGGACCCTCCAACTCGCCGCCCCCACCCAGCCTGCAGCGCCATGCCGTCCGAGAAAACCTTCAAACAGCGCCGAACCTTCGGTGGGTGCTGTGGGCCGGACGCTGTCTGAGGGCCGGCGAGGGCTTTGGGGCCGAGGCAGCGGGGCCCGGCCGGACTGAGGGGCTCCGGAGAGGGCCGCCGGGTGGAGGGCTGCGGGGCTGAGGCGAGCTGAGGCGGCGGCTGCGGGGAGGCCGGGCCCGGGCAGCCGAGGGAGTCGAGGAGGGAGCCTGACGGCCGCGGGTCGCTGGGCCTGGGGGTCTAGGGGCCGAGGGCGCGCTGGCTGGGAGCTGCTGAATCACCTTTCGGCCCGGGCGGCCGGCGGGCTGTGAGCTCGGGGCCGTCAGCGCTCCAGCCCCGGGGTGTTCGGGCCCTCCGACGAGACGAGCGCCAGTGGCGCGGGGGTGCAGTTCTTGTGGCGAGTCTGGCCCGGCGCCGGGCCGGATTCTCAGAGGTGGTGGCACCGCGGGTGCACGTCTAGGTCATACATGGTCCCTTCAGACGTCAGTGCCTCCACGGAGAGGGGTCCTCACGCCCGCCCCTTCCCCTGCAGCCCCGCGTGGCCGCGACGTCTTGGTCCTATTTGTGGCACAAGCGCGAGAGTGGGTGGCTCTTCTTCTCACTGGCTAGCGACAGCATTCTTTGACACCAGCGGCAAATCCATTCTCTCCCAGTTCGGGCTGGAGTCCCTACTTAGCATGCTGGTGTTTGGTGGAAACATAAAGTAACACCATCACAATACTTACTCCTGCAAGAAACCGATGGGAAGGAAGTGACTGGTGCTCCTTTTGAAGCAAGACAGTGCTGCAATAACAGCGTGGCCTCCTTGTATAGCCCCTGTGTAGGGCTTGTTTATCTCAGGCCAGGTGGAGTAGGGCGGGACCAACGTTCCTTCCTGTCTTAATCTTCTTTAGGATCTTGAGCAGTATCTCTGCTGTCTACTCTGGTCTAGTTTCCCGGATCTGGAAAAAAGGCAAGCGTTCATTTGAACCTGGATATGGTTTTGTAGATCTCATTATCGATAATTATTTCCTGAGCCTGAGAAACTCCAAAAAATGAAATTCATGTTGATCTGAAGAGCATATCCTTTCAGCCTCTTGAAGCAGTTGGCTGGTTAGCAAGATTTAGAGGTGTCTTTTCTTTTTTTTTTTTTTAATAAATTTTGGCTATAGTGATCTTCGTGAACTAAGATATTCGTGAATATTAGTTTTTGTGCAGCCCTGGGAGCAGATTTGGAGCGGATTTGCCATTGTACCTGGCTTCTGTCCTTACTGACTGGCATTAAAAGTTAACTGGGGACGTTTATATGGGAAAGATGCCCGTTTTCTCATGACCCGGTACTCTAGTTAACTTTCTTTTTGCTTAGAGTACTTTTAGGTTATTCTGTCCTTACTGACTGGTTAACTGGGGACGTTTGTATGGGAAAGATGCCCGTTTTCTCATGACCTGATACTATAGTTAACTTTCTTTTTGCTTAGAGTACTTTTAGGTTATCTAGAAAAATCCTTGAAGAAGAGTAGGTAGTAAGAGTAGGAAAAGTGAGGAATAATGAGAATAAAAGTGAAAATAAATGACAATAAAATAATGAATTAGAAGGAATTCACCTGGTGCCTGTGGCCCTGAGGGTAAACCAGCAGGAATGCCTTAGTTTTTCTCCATTTGTGTATGTTGCATATACTATATTTGTGGGCTTTCCTCTTTGTTCACCTTTATTTACTACCACTCCTTTTTTTTCTCCCTTGTCTTCTGACTCTTGATTCTTGGGTTTTTTTTTTTTTTTTTTTGTACTTTTATTGAGAAATGACATTCATTACTGTGTAAATTTAAGGTATTCAGCATGATGACTTGGTTTACGTATCTTGTGCAATGACGACTACAGTAGGTTCAACTAACATCAATAAAAAATGTATATTTTCTCCTTGTTATAAGAATTAGTATTACCCTCTCTCTTTTTTTAAAGGGCTTAATAGTCATTTTGCAGAAAATATATCATTTAATGGCTAGTGCCTTTCCTTGCTATTGATCATGATAATCAGCACCGATAATTTTTTTGTAGCACAGTAAATGAGTCAAATCAGTTCTTTGGAGATACCTTTTTTGTAGAACCTAAGACCAGCCCCAGTTAGCTTGAGCAATAAGTACTCTTCCCAAGTGAGTGAGTTTGGGTTAATTAAAAATTGAAAATAGCTCTGATACGATAGGGTTGAGATGAATCTTAGAGCTCACCCAAAACGACTTCGTTTTGTAGCCAAGGAAACTGGGTGGGGCCCTGAGAGGTAGAGATCATGGTCCGCCTAGTGGCAAAGTCTGGACTTGTCCTTCAGCCATTCGGGTAATAATTCTTCCCATCCTCCAGGAGGCAGCCAGTACATGAAGTGGACTAGCACTGTCAAGAGGCAGTGGTGTGTCCTTAAAAATATTTTGAATAATTTTGTGAACTTTAAAGTTATACTTGAGCAAATATTTTTGGATTCAGTTTTCTCAAATGTCGTGATTTCACTCTATTTTCTTTTGGGTTGCCCTAGTTTAATAACAGATCTGTCTCCTAGATATAATCTGTTGAGATTCAGTGTTAAACCTAGATCTTTTTTTTTTTAATTTTATTTTTTTTAATTAATTTTTATTTTTTTAGTTTGTTTTGCTTTACAATACTGTATTCGTTTTGCTACACATCGACATGGATCAGCCACGAGTGTACATGAACTCCCAATCCCGACCCCCACCTCCCCCCTCCCGCCCCACACCCTCTCTCTGGATTATCCCCGTGCATCAGTCCCAAGCATCCTGCATCCTGCATCAAACCTGGACTGGCGATTCGTTTCACTTATGATATCACACATGTTACATTGCCACTCTGCCAACCCATCCCACCCTCTCCCTCTCCTACAGAGTCCAAAAGGCCGTTCTATACATCTGTGTCTCTTTTGCTGTCTTGCGTACAGGTTAAACCTAGATCTTAAGCTTCACCATCAATACCAAAATGGGTCTGCGTTGTCTCAGCAGTTAAGTGGTAGTCTAGAATAAATAACTCCAATTACTCTAACAGGTAGACTGAAGAGTGAGGTTTATGCCCACACCTAGAT
Source organism: Aepyceros melampus (assembly GCA_006408695.1). NCBI lineage: Eukaryota > Metazoa > Chordata > Mammalia > Artiodactyla > Bovidae > Aepyceros > Aepyceros melampus. The sequence goes on from SJXQ01006157.1 coordinate 124,147, forward strand.
AACACTCCCTGAGCTTAAGCTATGTCACTCCTGGATGGGTGGGATTTTACATTGTTTATTTCTAGACATATTGGGGGAAATATTTATTATGCTTCCATTTCATCTTTGTACAAGCCTGAGACCTGGGGGAATACAGAAGTGACTGAAGCCAGGGGCAGTCTGTTGAGAAAAGCAAATGATAAACAGATCATAACAGCACTAAGAAAGTAACTGAGTGAAAGAAGTGTTCTTTTATGCCATTGATCAGTGGTGTTGGTAATGCTTTTGTTAAATATACTGCTGGCCTCTGAAAACAGCCTTCTACTCAAAGAGGCTTCAACATATACCATATTTATATTTAATTACTCCAGGCTTACCACAGGATTTTCATTGCAGCTGGCTAGGACGCTAATGATATTCCTCTAGAACTTTGGTACTACTCTTGTCATCTTAAGGAAGTCACTTGTCCCACCTTTAATGAAAATGATCATTTTTGCCTTCCTTTTTGGACCATATTTTGGGGATGAGTCAAGATAAAGCTTTGACACTATAGTTTGAAGCCCCACATTTAGAGCCCTTTTGCTTTTCCCTTCTCCACTTAACCATAATAAACCTGTTCTTCTTTTTTTTTTTTAATTAATTTTTATTTTTTAGTTTGTTTTGCTTTACAATACTGTATTCTGTTCTTCTTATATAAAAAATCTTTCATCCTTAAGCCTCAGTGATTCCTTTTTAGTTCAGTCCAGTCGTGTCCGACTCTTTGCAAACCCATGAACTGCAGCACACCAGGCTTCCCTGTCCATCACCAACTCTCAAAGCTTGTTCAAACTCATATCCATCGAGTTGGTGATGCCATGTGATTTCTTTTACCTTAAGTTTATTTGGATAAGCTTTTAAATGTGAAACATCTCAGGGTATGTTAAACTTATTGTTTATTGGCTGCAATGATTTAAATAAATTGATTTCCTTCGCTTGTGAAATCTGCTCTGACAAGATAAAGATTTTTGTTATGAAGAGGGCTGGTAGTGGAGTATAGGTGGTTCAGCATCTTTTCTGGGATAAAACAGATATAAGGACAGAGCTGAGAGAAGTGACACCCCAGAAAGAGAGGAGTTCAAAGGATGATGTAAAGAAAAACTCCGCCTTTGTGTCTCTTCTGCTTGACAGTACTGTCCTGAACACTGTGGCTCACTTTTGTATGTGTGTGTGTGACTCACTTCTGACACCAGACATAAGTATTTTTCCACACATCAAGCAATTCAGCTCATTGTCCTGTTTAACTCAGTTGTGACACTACCTAGTGATAGCCTCAGATCCAGCAGGTTAAGGGCTCTATCCTGCCTGACCCCTCCCCCCACCAAAGGCTAATTGCAAGTGCTCTAATTAGTTATAAATCAGTTTTCCAAGACCACTTTGTGTTTGACTAAATTACTAGAGTGGCTCACAGTACTTTAATTACTAGATTATCAGGTTATCATTAGGTTTATACAAAAGTAATTGCACGTTTGGACCCTGAATTTTAAATCATTATAGCTTAACACATCCTTATGGCATAAACACATCCTTATTAATCAAAATAGAAAGCATTACAATCAATACATTTTTGCCAACGAGAAATAAGTTTATTCCTGTAGTATAAAAATCTGTGCTTCAGGATTCAGGGAACTCTTGGAAAGCATTTTCTGCCTCCTGCTGGTTGTGGAAATGTTTTCCCTCCAGAAGGTTGTCAAGATGCTTGAAGAAGTGGTAGTTGGTTGGCGAGAGGTCAGGCAAATATGGCGGATGAGGCAAAACTTCATAGCCCAATTCGTTCAACTTTTGGAGCATGGGTTGTGCAACTTGCAGTCAGGTGTTGTCAGAGAATTGGCCCCATTCTGTTGATCAATACCTGCAGCAGTCATTGCAGTTTCCAGTGCATGTCATCAGTTTGCTGAGCATAGTTTTCAGATGTAATGATTTCACTGGGATTCAGAACACTAGTGGATCAACAGGCTGCAGGTCATCAAAGTGACTGATCTTCCCAAAGTTTGGCTTTGGGAAGTGCTTTGGAGCTTCTTCCTCCTGGAGAAGGAAATGACAACCCACTCCAGTCCTCTTGCCTGGAAAATCTCATGGACAGAGGAGGCTGGTGGGCTGCAGTCCATGGGGTAGCAAAGAGTTGGGCACAACTGAGCGACTAACACTTACACTTGGAGCTTCTTCTCGGTCCAGCCACTGAGCTGGTAGTCAGTCACTGGTTGTCATATAAAATCCACTTTTTGTCACACGTCACAATGCAGTCAAGAAATGCTTCTTTGTTTTTGCATAGAATAAGAGAATGATGATTTTTAGAATGATGATTTTTTTTTATTTTCAGTCTGCTAACTCAACATTCAAAAAACTAAGATCATAGCATCCAGTTCCATCACTTCATGGCAGATAGGTGGGGAAAAAGTGGAAACAGTGACAGATTTTATTTTCCTGAGCTCAAAAATCACTGCAGATGCACACTGCAGCCATGAAATTAAGACACTTGCTCCTTGGAAGAAAAAGCTGTGATCAACCTAGACAGCCTATTAAAAAGTAGATATCACTTTGTCAGCAAAGATCCATATAGTCAAAGCTATGGTTTTCCAGTGGTCATGTGTGGATGTGAGAGTTGGACCATAAAAAAGGCTGAGCACAGAAGGATTAATGCTTTTGAACTGTGGTGCTGGAGAAGACTCTTGAGAGTCCCTCGACTAAATTACTAGAAGCAATTACTGGACAGCAAGGAGATCAAACCAGTCAATCCTAAAGGAGATCGGTCCTGAATATATTCACTGAAAGGACTGATGCTGAAGCTTCAATACTTTGTCCATGATGTGAAGAGCTGACTCATTGGAAAAGACCCTGATGCTGGGAACGATTGAGGGCAGCAGGAGAAGAGGATGACAGGATGAGATGGTTGGATGGCATCACCGACTCAACAGACATGAGTTTGAGCAAACTCCTGCAGAAGGGAATGACAGGAAAGCCTGGTGTGCTAAATCGGTGGGGTCAGAAAGAGTCAGACATGACTTAGCAGCTAAACAGCAGGAGGCACCCACTTACTGAGCTTTTCACCTTCACAGTTTGCGTCAAAGGCTGGAGGGCCATAGAGTGGTTGGCATTGAGTTCTCTTGCAGCTTCAGTGATCCTCCAGCTGGTCATTGTCGACCTCTGATGCCTGGCCACTCCACTCATCTCCTTTGCAAAACTTCTTTGACCCACCAAAGCACTGTACATTTGTTAGCAGTTGGGCCAAATGTGCTGTTGATGCTGCAAGTTGTCTCTGATGTTTCATGACCTATTTTGAACTCACTGAAAAATTGCTCAGATTTGCTTTTTGTACATCATTTCTATAGTCTAAAATAGATATAAAATAAACAGCAAGTAATGCTATTAGCAAAAAAAAACAAAGTGAGAAATGCACATTAAAATGATATATAGCATAACCACATTTATTTCAGAATGTATTCCAATATCAAATGGCAAAGTTCAACAGTACAAAACCCCAATTACTTTTGCACCAACCTAATATGAAGGCTATGAAAGCCTGCCAGGGAACAGCTGAAGGAAGAGATGCATGGGTGAGGAAGAGTGCTGAACACAGGAGTTTCTGTCTCCTTGGAGTTTGGTAATTGCACTCTCCTGCCACCCAGAAGCTCTCCAAACCATTTGTATTAATAAATTCATTTGTATCACTTTTTAGATTCTACATGTACGTGATATCATATGATACTTGTTTTTCTCTGACTTACTCAATATGATAATCTCTAGGTCCATCCATATTGTTGCAAATGACATTATTTCATATTGAATAACAGAGCATTTATTAACCATTTATTGTGTGCAGATATTTGCAAGGGGTGTACCAGTGATCTCATCAAATCTTTAATTTTTCATTATGATTTATTATAGGATATTAAATTCAGTTCCCTAACTGTAAAATAGGACCTTGTTTATGCATTATTTATGTAGTAGTTTGCATCTGCTGATACCAAACTCCCAATCTAACACTCCCCCTCCTCCTGCCCTTTGGCAACCACAAGTCCATTCTGTATGTATTTCAGTCTATTTCTGTTTCATAGATAAGCTCATTTGTGTCATATTTTAGGTTTCACATATTAGTGATATCATATATTTGTCTTTTTTCTCACTTTGCTAAGTATGATAATCTCTAGGTCTATCCATGTGGCTGTAGATGGCATTATTTCATACTTCTTTTTGGCTGAATAATATTCCATTGTATGTATATACCACATCTTTACCCATTCCTCTGTTGATAGACACTTAGGTTGCTTTTCTGTCTGGTCTGTCATGAATAGTGCTGCTGTGAACATTGGGGTGCATGTATCTTTTCAAATTAGTTTTCTTTAGATACATATATATGCTCAGGAGTGGGATTGCAGTCATATGGTAGTTCTGCTTTTTGTTTTTTGAGGCACCCCTTACTGTTTTCCATAGTGGCTGCACCAGCTTACATTCCCTCCAACAGTAGTGGGGTTCCCTTTTCTCTACACCCACTCCAGCATTTATTTGTAGGCTTTTTAATGATGGCCATTCTGATCGGTGTAGATGATAAGCAAATCATTGTCGTTTTGATATATGATAATTATTAGTTATGTTGAGCATCTTTTTGTGTGCCTGTTGGATGTCTTTGTAGAAATGTCTATTTAGGTCTTCTGCTTATTTTTTAATTGGATTGTTTGTTTTGTTGTTGAGTTGTATGAACTGTTTGTATATTTTGGAAATTAAGCCCTTGTTAGCTGCATCATTTGCAGATATTTTTCTCCCCCTCTGTAGGTTATCTTTTTGTCCCTTTAAATGTTTCCTTTGCTGTGCAAAAGCTTGTAAGTTTGATTAGGTCCTGTTTGTTTATTTTTGCTTTTATTTCTATTGCCTTGGGAGACTAAGAAAACACTGTGAAGATTTATGTCAGGGAATGTTTTACATATACTGTCTTCTAGGAGTTTTATGGTGTCCTCTCTTACATTTAGGTCTTTAAACCATTTTGAGTTTATTTTTGTGAATAGTAAGAGTGTGTTCTAACTCACAGATTTGCATATAGCTGTCCAGATTTTCCAGTACCACTTGCTGAAGAGACATTTTTCCATTGTATGTTCTTGCCTTCTTTGTCAAAGATTAATTGACTATAGGTGTGTGGATTTATTTCTGGGTGCTCTGTTCTGTTCCACTCATCCATATATCTGTTTTTGTGCGACTAACACAGTTTTGATTACGTTAGTTTTGTAGAATTGTCTGAAGTATGGAAGGTTATTCCTCTTGCTTTGTTCTTTTTCTTCAGGATTGCTTTGGCAATTCTGGGTCTTCTGTGGTTCTGTATAGATTTTAGGATTATTTGGTCTAGTTCTGTGCAAGGGTAACTTGATAGAGATTACATTAAATCTGTAGATTGCTTTGTGTAGTGTGGACCCTTTAACAGTATTCTTCCATTGCAGGAGCGTGGGATGTATTTCCATTTCTTTGAATCAACATTAATTTTATTAGTGTTTTATAGCTCTCAATGTATAAGTGATTCACCTCTTTGGTCAGGTTAATTCCCAACTTTCATTTTGTTTTTGATGCAGCTTTAACAGATATATATATACATTTTACATTACCTTTCTGATATTTCATTGTTAATGTAGAGAAATGCAACCAATCTCTGTATGTTAATCTTGCATACTAACCTTTGCGAGATATGACGTGTTAGTGTTTGATTTCTCTCAGTTGTAGGGAAGATGTTTTTACTGCTTTGCTCTGCCACAGCTAAGGATAGGTGGGATCAGATATGGAAGTCTACCAGTGCAGAAAATAAGTTGGATTTTTGGCCCTTAATAATGCTGGTGTTTCTTCCTTTCTTTGCAGAGCAAAGAGTAGAAGATGTCCGACTTATCCGAGAGCAGCATCCTACCAAAATCCCGGTAGGTCATCTCTGTTTCAGTTATTGTTAATGTACACAGAACGGAAGGGAGCACTGCTTCAGTAGTGCTTCTCCATGTGACTGCCTGATGGGCTTCTGCAGGAATCTACAACCATGCAACCAGTGTGTTCGTTTAGTGACCTGGAATGAGGCATCTTCATCTGCAGTGTAATCTGATCACTGTGTCCTCCCAGCTCTGAGTCTGCTGCCTTAATGTTACACACTTCACAAGCCACATAAATTTTACTTGGTAGAGAAGGGATAAGGGGGCTAGATCAGTTGATACTTTATCAAAGAAAGGTGGTGTCCACCCTCTTCTGAAGGAAGCAGAGACAACAACTGTGGGAGAATCAGTATCTCTCAAGACTTAACTGTGACTGTACAGTCCAGGCTGCCCGACTTGGCCCCAGAGAAAGAAGACTTCTTATGTTGGGTTTCTTTGCAGGAGATGGGGAAAAGATGCTGCTCCTGTAGTGTAAGGGCCTGCATGTGCTGCGCCCTGGGTCCTTTGGTGGTGGACCTTAAATAGGTTTTTGTTGTGACACTAGGTCTAGAGAGAAAATGGTCAAGGAGCTTTTGGCTTCAGACAGAGGCTAAATTGTGGCCCTAGGTTCAGGGTTACTAAGTGATCTTGGACTAATTACTAAAATTCTGAGAGCAGCTGCTGTATCTTCATCTGTAAAATGGGAAGAGAATCCCATCCCACATGGCTGGGAAAATGTGCATAATTCTGGGGACATGATTGTCACCTCTTACAGACTGCATCCACTGCTAACTTCTGCAGATGCTTCCATAGTTGGCTTTCTGATGGATCATTTCATACCAAAGTGAGGGAAGGGAAGATGGGAAGATCTGGGATTAGGGTTGTGAAGTGGACAGAAGAGACAGTAGGAAGTGTCTGCTCAGCAGGGCAGGACTGTAGGGTTCTGTGCTTAAACGTATGTTTGCTCTGTTTCTTAGACTAGTTGGAAATTTTAGTCTGTCTTCACGCTTAGGCCTACATATGACCTGGGCATGAGGTTTCTGGGTAATTTCCCTAATTTTAAGGTTTTTCTTCTCTTTTGAGTACCTGCTGTGTCTGTTTGCTAGCAGGTACTTGTCGGTCATTGGAATCAAAATAACCAGCCCAAGAGTCCACCAGTATTGTTCCATAACCTCCTTTTGAAATATGATGTTTACATACATTTTCAGTCATCTTTTTGCTAGTAGTTTTCAGGTTTTTTGCAGAAGTCATATTCATACTTGCAGATACCATGTTTTGAATATACCTCATAGATAAAGAAACCCACTCTAGTGTTCTTGCCTGGAGAATCCCAGGGATGGGGGAGCCTGGTGAGCTGCCATCTATGGGGTCGCACAAAGTCAGATATGACTGAAGTGACTTAGCAGCAGCAGCATAGATAAAGAAAGCTATTGATCTTGCCAGGGAAGGTGATGACAGTTTGGCTTGCCTTACAGAAGCTCATGTAGGCCCCATACAGTGGAACAGCATATATATAAGCATTTAAACTCTCCTAAGGATTTCTCATTCCTGCCTTACAACTTCTCATTGTTATAACAGCAGGCTAAAGAATTGCTCTACATGGGGAAGGCTCTCCATCAGTTCAGTTCAGTTCACTTGCTCAGTTGTGTCTGATTCTTTGCGACCCCATGAATCACTATCCATGGTACTCAGTAAATAGGTAATACTAAGGCTCATGGGCAGTCACTAGTCTGCAGTCATAGCTTATATAATGTGGCCTACCACTAAAAAACAATTCTTTTCCTTTATAGGAAGAAAGTATGGCAAGAAGCTAATGGATTTAAGTCGTAATGTGGAACTATTTTTGATCACTGCATAGTTTGATTCTTTTGAAACTCATTTTTTAAAAAAGCAAAGATATCTTATCAAAATGACAGAATCTCTGAAAAGTCTGAAAAAAAAAAATTTGTCTCCAGACCAGCTAATCGTGGTCTCTACTTGTCAGATATTTACTTAGCATTTGAGTCTATTACCATAGTTAAGATCTTAAAGTTTTATTAAAACTCTCATCATGTCTGAAATTGGTGTAGACGGAGGTTATTAAAGCTGGTGCTCAGCATCTCTGTTCTTTTCAGGCTTGGGGTCTTTTTCTGACTAGGTAGTGTGTTTTCATAGTTCCAAATAACAGAAGGAGCAGCAAGCTTTCCTCAGCTGGTGGCTGCCCTGCCCTTTCTGCAGGCAGCCGTGTCGTCTTGTGCACCGTATTCCATAAGGAACAAGTGTACTTTTGTAAACTCTGTTTTGGCATGTGCCAGTTACAGCAAAGGAAGTATTTTAACTACTTTTCATTGTTAATGGCTATTTTAAAAACCACTTTTGTGGCTTCCTTTCTAGGTAATAATAGAACGATACAAAGGTGAGAAACAGCTTCCTGTCCTGGATAAAACAAAGTTTCTGGTGCCTGATCATGTCAACATGAGTGAGCTCATCAAGATAATAAGGTATTTCATCATCTATTAAACTTATTTCTTTGGGTAACTTCTCATACTTTAACAGGCTTACAGATAAATCTGCCATCTAGTTCTGATAAAAATATATGCAACTTAATAAAACTATAAGGTGTTTCATTTCTGAGTCTTTAGATTTCTTACCTGCTGAATCTCAAGTCCCTTCTGATTCTTTCATCCTGACATCTATGTAGATACTACACGGGCTCAGTAGTTTGGTGCATGGGCTTAATTAGTTGTTACCACAAAGCATGTGGAATCTTCCCGGACCAGGGATTGAACCTATGTCCCCTGCATTAACAGTCTTATCCATTGCACCACCAGGAAAGTCCAGCATAATAGTTTAAAACTGGCCTAAGGAATGTAGTAAGAATCATCTATCAAGGATTATCGTTAATATGTATCATGCATACAGTCGTAGAAAACATTTTGTGCTTTTTGAGAAGAAATTAAAATCATCAGTTAAGTCATATTGCATTTTGCCAGGAGCAACATTAGCAAAATCTTTATACTTTTATGGGATTCCCTGGTGGCTCAAACAGTAAAGCATCTGCCCACAATGTGGGAGACCCGGGTTCAATCCCTGGGGTGGGAAGATCCCCTGGAGAAGGAAATGGCAACCCACTCCAGTACTCTTGCCTAGAAAATTCCATTGATGGAGGAGCCTGGTGGGCTAGTCCATGGGGTCGCAAAGGTCGAACACAACAGTGACTTCACTTTCACTTAACTTTATACTTTTATACTGACCAATGTGAGTGATATTTTGTACATTCTCCCTGTATACTGATGTATCAATATTTCTTCATGTTTTCTTTCAACAGAAGGCGCTTACAGCTCAATGCTAATCAAGCCTTCTTCCTGTTAGTGAATGGACATAGCATGGTGAGTGTGTCCACTCCGATTTGTGAAGTGTATGAAAGCGAGAAGGATGAAGATGGATTCCTGTATATGGTATACGCCTCTCAGGAGACTTTTGGAATGAAATTATCTGTGTAAGACTAAAAGAAAAATGCGTCTGTTACAGAATTTTTTAAACCCTTACCAAGGAATAAAAAAGGGATGTTACCAACTGAGGTTGATCAGTTCATCTAATCACCGATCATCAAAACAGTAGTTTCCTGCCTAGGAGTTTTAGGAAGTTTTTTTTTTGTACTTCAAGCAGAAAAACTGAGCTCCAAATGAGCACATTCAGCTTTGGGAAACTTTATTTAACCTAGGCTATCTTGTTTTTTAAATTTAATGTTTAAAAATAAAATACTTTGCATTATAAGTTGCCACTAAAATAGACATTTTTTTTTCCCAAAAGAAACTTGCAGTTTTGAGCATTCAGCGAGACATTGTTTTCTCTAGGTTCATAGAAGCTGCCAACTTTTTATAGAAGGGTTTGCAGTCAACTGGAGGAAGCTCCTTGAGAGGATCTTTAAGTATACGTTGTCAGGTATAGCCACCCACCCCCAATGCATTTGCCCTAAAATGCAAAAAGCAGGGTGAATGAGGGTGTACAGGAAATAAGGAAACCATGCTGCTGTTCAGGGTCCCCACTTGGTAGTAAGTGTGTTTCAAGTTAGCACTCTTGTTCCAGAGTTCTCATTTGGTTTGTTCTCTAGACAGTAACACAGAAAAACACCACTGCTCAATAGGAACCTTGAATAATTTATAATTTTGGTCAAGTTTCGCAGAAGGCCTAGAGAAAGACATTTTTTTGTTTTGAATATTCTCTTAAGAGCTCAGATTGGTGCCTGCTTTGATAAACAAGCAGTTACATGGGTTCATTCTTTGGGACAAAGGTAGAAAACTACAGGATACTGAAACTAAAAGCATTGAAATTCAGATGCGCCGTCTTCTGCCTTTTGGCTTGTAGCTGTAGGTGATCCATGTTTCATGTTGTGTGTGACTAAAATCTGTTATGAAAACCTTTTTAAGAGTATTTCAGTTACCACTATTAGGTCAGGCAGTCATCAAAGTACTCCCACTCCATGTGCATGTCAGTTTTGAAAATAGCAAAAGGAAACGTTCTTCACATATTAATGTCAAATGTTAAACATTTTTGAAGTCCAACTAGAGTAAATAACGAGTGCTTCCTACTACCTGCATGGGGTTCACTATGTACCATTTTTTGTGAGAGCTGCCACAGGAGGATCACAGACCCACTTGAGACTGTACACGCAGCAGGCTACCATTCACCCTTGTGTATCTAGATGTGTGTGGAAAACCTGTATCTGTTAGTGGCAGTTATTTACTGTAATTGAGGAAGAAAAAGCAATATTACTGCATTCGGGCGGTCAGCCCCAATCTACTCTTCCTGCTGCATGCACCTGTCCACATGTAACTTTTAATATGTATATTTTTACATTATGTACATTCTTAATTAGCTTGTCTTGTTTAGATTGTATACATCATTATATCTGACATTCTTGTAACTACTGTGTGATCAATAAGATTCCTATAAGAAACTCTGCTTTTTAAGGACAAAAATACCGTGCTGAGAGGGCTGACTTAACTTATATCCCACATTAATGGGTGGTCACTCTATTTATAGGATCTTTAAAACATTTTTAATGAACTAAGGTGAATAAAGGCACAACTAAAAACCGTCATCAAAGTTCAAGTTAATGGCTTAGTATTTGAGACTTGCAGTCTGTACTATCCAAAGCCAAGTGGATAATACCCCTCCGAGTGAGGAGTGTTGAGGCTGGCCTCACTGTGGGTGGAGGGACACCCACCTCTAAAGGTCCCTGCCTTGTGAGCAAGAGACCTTGCTCCACCTTGCTCACGTCGGTCAGTGTCCTGCTTCAAAAAACTCAATTCTCTTCAAATTACAGATGTGTCACAAAGTGTGTGTGTGTGGGGGGGGGGTGTCGGAGGTAGGTGTTTTGTGGGAATAAGCACACTTGAAAACCTGCTCTAAATGAACTAAAAGTACAAGTATTGACTGTGTGTGGGGTGTGGTCTGGAAGGCATTACGCAGTGGTACGTGGTACCCAATGTGGCCGGGTCTGGAGCTGTATACAGTAAACAGCAGGTGTGCACGTGATCTCCATCCTCGGAGTCCCCGGGCGTGACCAGACAAAGGGAGGCTTTCCCCATCTGAGGGGCTACAACCTAGCAGGTCCCAGGAGTGGCCAGCTGCGTCTCCTGATGCTACTCATGACAGGAGCCCTGGCCAGTCCTGGAACCACACGTGTGCACCTGTTTTTCTCCGGGTATCCACAAGTCTGAGAAGACCAAGCCAAACTGGAGATTCCTGCCAGGGAGGAAGTCCCTGAACTCTCTCTCTGTGGCCTGCACTGCTCAGGGTAGCACCACGGACTAGGGCAAACACATGCTTGTTAGCCTGCCACCATCCTGAGTCCAGAGAGGACATGGCCACAGATGCCAGGGCACACTCACCATGAGTTTGGAAATGTCCAAAGGACACTTGATCTAGTAACGCTGACCCTGATAATGGAACTGGGAGCTGAACACCTTAAAACCAATCCCAAATCAATTCACATTTCTACTCACAGTGAGAACATTTTTTTAAAACCCAGGAAACTAGACAAAGTGGATTTAAGACCAGGTATCCCTTTTGTAACACTGAGAAGGCAGAGAAAGAACAGACTCCCTAGCTTGGAAATCAAGAGCCGCCATTGGAAAGGATATTTGCCTCGTATTCTATGAGACAAAGATCTAATAAAAAGAACCTTTTTTTTTTTTTAATTTTTATTTTCAGTACATTAAATTTACTCATAAAAACATTCTAAAAATGTACAATTTTTCCTTTTTAACAAAGTATAATAAAACATAAAAACCCCAAAAACAGAATACTTGACTTTACAATTCAAAATCAAATTAGCAGAATATTAAATATTTACAAAACTATATCTTTTAAAAATATTTATAAAGTTACATGCAATTTTGTAGAATTGACATAAAAGAATGGCTCAAAAATGGGAGAATTTTCCTTCATTCCTAAAAAGAAGTATGTCCAATAGAAGCTGTGAAGATTCTTGAGTACACGAGGTCTTCAGTTTCAGTACCAAAGCCTGTCTTTGTGCATCTAAGAACTTTACGCATGAGGGGCTCCTCACAGCACCGGGATGGACTGGCCGGCGCTCCCCTCCCTCCAATAACAGTGTAGTAACATTGACCTTCGGCCTCAACCAGCACAGTACGTAGTTTGCAAGTGTTGATTAAACTTTGATTCAGAACCTCGGGACTTTAATTGAGCCTCTTCAGAACCCATGGATGTAAATGTCACCTGCCTCATTCTTTGGGAGTCATCTGCACTTTGGAAAGGACGGCCACCTCGCTCAGGGTCCACAGGCCCATCCACTGGACAGGTGGTCGAGCTGAGCAGGGCCACGGTTTCCCTTACAACCTTTAAGACTCTTGGACACGTAACGCCATCAGTTATCAGTATGTAAAACTAGCAAGGCATCTAGTAAGCCACCATGGAAGCAGGAAGTGACAATGACAGGGAGCGAGGAGAGTGCAACCCGATTCCCGCTCAGAAAAGTGCTCACTAGCAACTCTGGAGTGAGTGGACAGATGCAAGCCTCGGTCAGCCCGTGCTCAGACGGGAACGCGTTACAGCCATGTAACATTAGGCAAAGTTACTACCCGCTCTGCACCTCCATACAGCGTGCAGTATAAACTAACTGTGGGACTTCTTGCGATAAAGGACCTAGAATTCTAAATTGGTAAATTAAAATACTGAACCTACTGACTACTATATTAACAAGCTGAACTCGTGTAATTTTTTGGAGATTATAAATGATGCTGGTTTTTTAAAAACATCCAATCACATACCTGCTTTCAAGAAAATAGTTTTGTCTTTATTATTCTAAGTGCTGCTCCCATTTTCTCAGTGCTCTTTAGCAATTAGAAGTTTTTAACATTTATACACTTTCCAATTTTCAATATCATAAAATAAAAATTAGAAAATAAGGTAGAAAATCGAGTGTTCTGCTTTAAAAAACAAACAAAAAAAAAGATTAGTGTTTTATCCCAACGTTGTATCTACTTCAATCTGTACATTCCACTTTCCCCATTCTTGGGGATAGAAACTTTAAAATATGACAGACTACAACACAGAGCAAAGTGGCTGGGGCCAAACCTACCTGGGGCCGCAGCATTTGGAAACAGCCCACAACTTCAGTGACTAACTGAAAGGGTCAGTCTGATCTGTGTTTCTAGCTGATGAGGACATCCTCTGAGGAAATGCCACATGCTCTTTTAGGCTCACTGACTGTGGTTGCTTCTGGAGAGAAATTTCATCAGAGACAATACTGCTAGCAAATATTCCCAAGTTCAGGTATGGGACTCACTCACTCGAGAAGAGGTCTCACGGTTCGGCAGCTGAATGCTTTGTGCCTGTGTGTCCCGTGTTCATGTTTTATCGTTAGCAACTCTGAGTGGCCACACATGCATTTTCAAAGACAGCTAGAAGTTTCTCTGAGACTTCTGATGACTGGAACACAGCCACACAATGTCTGAACCTATTTCTCTCAATTCGAATGTCATACTTCAAGTTGAAGTTTGTTCTGATTTTTTGTTGTATTTGACGCTAACCTCTAATATTTATCAAAACAGTTATAAGGGTAACAACAGACACTTTCATTCCCCAATACTGATGACTAAAACAAAAAACCTAAATATGATTTTTCTCTTTTGTTATGAGACAGTTTTCAACAATTTCATTGTGTTGAAATAGGATTTATTTAAAATAGTTCTTTGTTTAAAAAAAAAAACAATTTTAAAAGTTTGGCTTTCAGCACATATCCAGGCCACTGTAACGGCCTTCAGAAATATTAAAATCGTAAACATCAATGAACACTCCAAGTCTTCCTTAAACATAATATGACAAGTTCCAGTTAGTACTCTTTAAGGCAAAGTTGTGTCAGTTCTCACAATTTTGACATTTTGTAGTGTTTATGATTTAAGAGATCAATGTAACATTCCCCCAAAAAGCTGTTGTAAGCATCATCATTACTTCAAAACTGCAGGTAATACTGTGTGCCAAGAAGAGAGAGAATACAGAGGTCTGTCAATTCTGCATTGCATAGAAATAAAACTCTACTAAAATAAAACTCTAAAAAACTTTACTAAAAGCCTTTCATTAAAAAAAGTAACAACTTTCTGCTTTAGTTTCCAAGAAGCCAGGAAACTGATCTCAAAAATTTGAAGCCTTACAACACAATGCCTCAAATCTAGGGTACTCTTGATTTATACCAATTTTGCATGAGGCTGATTGTCCCATTTTAAGAATGGTCTGAGTATTATTATTTTCTTCTCCTTTAAATATTCAACTGGAAGATCCCTGGGCAAGGCCTTACCAATCAGTGTTTTAACATTGAAGGCTGTAGCATTTAGAACAGTATTATTGAAGCACAAAATTCCCTTTAGCCATGAAGCTTTAAGTCCCTAACTTTCACAACGAAAGCTCTCATTGCAGTGGGGTAAAACTGAGAGCTGCGTGGTGGGCTTTATTTCCCACCTTGATAAAACTAGACTTCTGCAGATCTTGTAGCTCTGTCCTGTCGGTGTAGTCTCTGTTTCAGAGTCTTAACCACTTTCTATCGTAGTTTTCCGGTAATTTTTTAATGGAATTAACTATTGATACAGAGCCTAATACAAAAGAAGTTGACAGGAGAAAATTTCAGTCGTTTGCTCAGAGATTGTAGGACTGTATTATTGTTGAAAGGTCTGTCTCAAGTGTGAATCCGTTAGCAGTGAGCCTTGGGGTCCTTGGGAAGTCCATGGGAGATAAAATAACTTGCAAACTTGGCTAAGGATACGCAGCCTCCCGTCAGTGCCGCTCACGAGGCCATGCTGCTATCGCGTCTGCCAGGGTTCCTTCATGGGGAAGACGACAGGACTCAAAGCTCTGAAGGGCTGGAAGGAAGGTGTCCTCAAAGCTTTGACAGCTAGGGATTCTCTGGGACTTGGACCCTTTTAGAAATTAAGTTGTTGCAAGTAACTATTTCTATTTATTAATGTAGTTTAAATGTATTTGCAGGAAAAAATAAAAACCTGAAACTGCTACAAGTGCTTTTAAGGAGGGAAGGAATACTAAAATCTCTGTTGTGTACTAAGTCATGTAGCCTGCTGGTGCCGACTCTAAAGACGGATTCTCTGAGTGTCTTGCACTGACTGGTCTCAGGGAGTCTGCCTCCCAGAACTGCAGAGATTGACATCAGTTTACATTCTTCTGTAGTGCAATCCTTAAAAAGCCCAGAGATTAGTGCCTAACCACTGTAAGAACAAAACAGAACAAACAGAACAAAACAAAGGCGACATTTTCCCTCACCAGGGGTGTCAAGAGTCCGACTGGTAGAACTCCACTTGGAGAACTCCGACCTTCAGTTCTCGATTCCAACCTCACGTAGCTGCCCTGGAATTACGTGTGAGCCTAGAAGGACCAATTACGGCAATGCTCTTCAGGAGACGGCAGGTCTCTGCATTGCGACCAAGGGTGGAGGTGGCCAGTTTTCACCCACAGTGGAGATACCCACTAGGCCAGTCCTGACATCAAGCTCCCGTCTAGGATTTTGGCAATAAAACTGAGTTTGATGCATTCCTACGCTAGGTTTTCTATCCAGTCTAGTAAAGTAAAGCACCTTTGGATTAAAAATATTAAGCTCAACAGCAACTAGACTTCTCAGTTTTGTATTTAATTTTCCTTAGGTCTCCATGGCTTAATAGTGTTCTGTTGCCAGAGAAAAATATCAATCTGTGGAGTCCAGACTTTCTGCTGGAGGGGCATATTTCAACCTAAAAGTACCTAGAGAAGGGGGAAAAAAAAAAAAGAGATCAAATTTGAATCACCATAGAATTACTGCCATGATCTGTCCAAAGTTATTTCCGGAGTCACTGGTCAAGATTTGGGTGCTGGAAATCTAAACCACCTCTTCTAACCCTTCCCAGTTCCCCTGCTGCACCCCCAAACTCTTTTGTAAAGTTTATCAAATCAGACAAACGGTGCAGAGACTGCAGAGTTCCCAGTCCTTTCCCTCAAACTTTGGGAGCTCAGACAGCAAGAATCGGCCCCTTCCCTGGGGCAGGGGCCAGGGAAGCCCGACCCCCACAGAGGGCTCTGGGCTCGCTGCCTCAGGAGATGCAGCACCATCTCTTGTCAACGGGGGTGGCCACAGCCCACAGGCACCCCACCTGCCACCAGACCCGACTCCAGGCTGTCTGTGCAGCTCCCCTCAACAGTCTCCAGAAAACAAGTGGCTGACTGTCCAGCTTTCCCCATGCCCAGAAAAACAGCAAGAACAAACCTGGTGTGGTAACGACAGCAGACACACACCTGACTAAAGGAGACAAAAAAATAGCGAGTGGAAGCAGGAAAGGGGGAAGAAGATACAGCACAGGGAGCAAGGACACCACGGAGCCACACGGTGGCCACAGCCACGGCCACGCCACTTTGGACCAGGGACACAAGCGGGGACAGAGTCCCATCGGCAGCGCCTGCGCTCACACGCCACGCCCTCGGTCCTCAGTTAACACTGGGGGTGGCTCTCAATCACCCACGCTTGCTCCCCAGTCACGTGGCACAAAAGAACAGACCGCGGAGCCGTCGGGCCACGGCCAGTGAGCCACACTGGAGTGAGGAGCAGGCGGAAATCATAAAGACAGTCTCTGAACCAAAGCTGCCCTTGGGGGGCTGCACAGCCCATCAAGAGTTTGGTGCCTCTTCAGAGAGCACTTGAAAATCACTTCTTGCTTGCTTTAGAAAAAAGGAAGTTATTATTTTCATAAAAAGGACACTCCTGTCTGGATCTCTCCACCTCGAGAGCCTTTACCTTGCCGATTGAAGTCCATGGACGGCTGCTTGCAGTCCTGAGCGCGGTGACCGGTGGCCCCACAGTTGTAACACGAGAGGTTCCCGCTCTTTTTGTGACTGGAACCATTGCTACTGCCCACCAAGCCCTGGGCCT
>SJXQ01006157.1:142390-168700 GCA_006408695.1 Aepyceros melampus
TTCGCACAGAAGCTGCCCTGCAGGGGGCCCACGGGCACACTGCTCATCGCAGAGAAGGCAGCTTTGGTGTTGGCTGTGTACAGAGCAGTCCGGGGGTTTATTATTGCAGGGGGCACACTTATTTGCACATTGTTAGAACAGGAGGTTTGCCCAGAGATGGCAGAATCCGCAGGGACAGATGAAGACACCAGGAGTTTGATGGGCGGCCGAGCCACGTGGAAGACGGTGCTGGGCGTCCCCGTGGCAGCAGTGCTGGCTTCCACCACCAGGGCTGGCTGCTGTGCCGGCTTCATCACCCTCTCCAGCGCGGACGCGTGGACGACTTTGGTGCGGGGACCAAAGGAGACACTGGGCGACACAGAGCTGCTCTCGGCGAGTCCAGAGAGGACCTGCATGGGCTGATGGGGGGTAGACGAGGGGAGCACGTCCATCATGGTATTGCCAAAGCTCTTGTCCACTTTGATGCTGCTTCTTGGTCCAGAGACTTTACTGCGCTCCTCGAGGGACAGCAGCGAGTGCACAGAGGACGAGAGGAGCTTCATGTCCGTGCCCCCCCTTTCCGCCTTGTGCACAGAGTTCAGCATCCTGATGGGTGCGATGTGTGAGGCCGCCGTCATCATCTGTGGGGGTAGCGAGTGGTGGCCTGACGGGGTGGAGCCTGCCTCGTTCTGCACGGGGAGGACCTGCGCCGTGGGCCGGGCGGAACTTGAAGTGAAGTGGTTCAGCAGCATCACGGGCTTCTCCTTGTCAGGGCCCTCTAAGTGGATCTCCACACCTAGAGGTGGAAACAGCGTCAGCACAGCCTGCCTGGGCTGGGCGGGGGCAGCGCCTCGCGAGCCGCGCAGGAAGGAGGGGCATCCTTACGTCTGTCGTTCTCTTCCGCACTGTCTGAGCTCTCTTCCCGGGCCTGCACACCCATCGGGCTGGGCGAGGAGCTGGAGCACTCAGAGGAGCGCCTTCCCGGGCCGTCTGGTGAGGGGCCTGTTCCACCTCCACCCGCAACGCTGTGGAGAAGGGACAGGTGACAGTCCAAAGGAGGCACTGAGGTCCTCGAGCCACAGGACACAACACTGCCTGTGCCCTCCTCTCCCGCCCACAGGCATGCCTGTCCTGCTTGTCTTCACATCAGCCCCAGAGAGGCAGGTGTACCCTGGCCTTATGCACATGGGGTTGAGGCTCCCACACTCGGCTGTGCCCTTGGCTCCCCAAGCACACACCACAGACCAGGAGAAGGACCCCCCAACCACCAGGTGCTACAAAAGCAGCCCTCCACCAACACAGAGACCTCTGTGTTCTGAGGCCCAGGGACACAAGACCTTTTCGGTCAAACAAGTAGCAAAAAGGTGCACTGACAGTTTCTTCTTCCTGGTTCCTGTCACTCTTGGTGTTTCTAGTGCATACGGAAAGCAGCAGAAGGGCTGTTGCTGTGGTCCTCCACCCGCCCCCACGCCCGTGCCCGAGGAGAGGAAGCCAGGGGGAGGGGAGAGGGCTGCTGGTCTGGCATCAAGGACTTCAGGGTGGACCTGCAGGGCGGCAGCCTAGGGCCACCTCTCTGCACCCACGTGGAGGGGAGAGACTGGCGTCTATTCTCACATTTCCTGTTCTTTCCCTCTCACCAGAGCAGTTTCTGGGTCTAAACCTTTTGCACAAACAACTTCAGGTGAGTCACCTGTCTCCAGCTGTAAACCTAAGGTCCCTTCTACTTGTCTACTACAGAAACTGTAAGAGCTAAAACGATGAAAAGTAACTCTTTAAGTACTAGGAGATGGGAATGGAAAAGTGGTGTGATCTGAGGTCTGATCCTCCCTAGAAGGGTCCCAGGTCCAGGCGCACCCGGCCCCACCCACCTGCAGCATGGCTGCCTCGCACTGTCTGCACGGGCCCCACGTGGCTGGTGGGGGGCACACGGGCCACTCCACTGCTGCTGCCCGGGGGAGGGGCCGAGGGGTTCAGGCACCGTTTCTCTGACTTCTCCCGTGTGACAGGAAAGCACACCAACAACCGAGTGTTCAGTTCTGCTGAACAAACTCTCAATGCTTCACAGACGCTACTTAAGTATACATATTCCACAGAAGGTGATTTCCATCAAATAATCCCCAGGGTAGAAGATAACTGACTTGTCAGATGCACTCTAAAGGGTTGTTCCTAGCAAACCAAAGCCACGTTTCTAGAGTTTTAAGAGTATTAATTAAGGTTTGATAAGCCACCAGCAGTAACAAGTCCTAGAATCTGTCCCTCGTGTTAGAAACTAAAATGAACACATTTCATAAACAATCCCACACTCACTTCTCCAGCTCCAGTTGAGTCTTGAGTTTTTTCTTTGCTCCCATGGTGAGGGATTCAAATTTATTTAGATCTTCTTCCGTAAGGCTCAGAAACTTCCACAGAAAAAACAAATTACAAAGTTACTAAGAATTAATTAGGATTCTGAAAACAAAAAACTTGGAGTTTAACTTAATAAACATATTCAATATTCAACCTCTCGGATACGTAAACCCATAAAGCTTAACCAGATAATAAAAGACAGGGAAACGCTACAACTTTTACTTGCTAAGTGACTTGGTGTCCAGAGTTCAAAATACAAGACACCCACTTTGCATCTGAGGGTCACGGGCTATGTCTCCTGAACCTTCAGCACAGGTGTCTGGACCACAGCTGGGTGAAGGTGGGGCCCCTGGAAGGTGCGTACTGTGCGGGCAGGTGACTGGGACAGTGTCCTGTGGTCTCAACTGCTACTGGATGCAGTTCATGGAAGCGTCTCCCGCTCCAGGGATCCAATTCCCACAGAGAGGAGCATCGTCCTCTCTAGCGGCTCTTGTTTCTTGGAGTCACGGGACATCAGCAACTCTGTTGGGTAGCAAGTGATCCAGGAGAAAAGCAGGTGCCATCCAAACTGAATGGAAACTTAACCCACTGCCCTTACACGAAGAAAAAGATCCTACTTGGTTGTCGTGACGGTCCATAATATGATCTGTGATTTTAGCCTTTTCAACTATATCATCACACTATAATTTTTTAAACTGATCATGAGAAGGGATAGTAAAATCTGTTGCTTTTAAGACTTATGAATCCTAAACTGAGAGTACTGAAGATATACTTAAAATGTGTTTTTTATTAGCAGTAAAAGCTTGATTTCTAGTTCTTCAATTGCAGGTTTTTGGACAAAGGAAATGTTTACAGAGATCAAAGCAACCACAGCACTTTATCCAGCAGAGGGCGCTCAGAGTTCAAACATCCCATACAGGTCTAATTTACCAGAAACATTGAAACTTGAAAGAAATTTCATAATTTAACAATGGGGAAAAAAATGCTTCTTGTCAAAATTCTATTGTGAGAATAGTTTCTATGTAGGACTGCTTGAACGATATAGAATTCATCTATTCCTTTAGCTATTATGCCCTTAATGAAGCCAGCATTTACCTGGGTCAAAGTATGTGGGGTCCTTTACAAAGGCCTGCACTGAGGGCCGTCTAAGCAAGGGGGATGCAAGCACCAGAATCCACTACTTCTACCCCTCACAGGGTGGCTGGAGGCACAACACTCTTCACATCACATACAGCAAGCATCTACTTGGGAAGACCCCAAACTACCTTTAAAAAGCTGTTTGTTCACAAGCAATTTATGTTCCAGTTTTTGTTTCCAGCTTCAGGCAGCTTCAAATTCAAATCCACGGCCCCCTCCAGCGAGCTCATGGGACCTGGGGAGCACGCCTCTGGCAGTGTTAAGGACCAGGTGGCATGACCTCCACAACACACACACTGCCGAAACCCAGCTCGGTTCCTCTGGGAACGAGGTCCAAAGAAAAATTACCTGAGACAACAAGCGCATTCTATCTGCCTGCCAGTAACCAACATACCTTCTCCATCGTGAGCTGTTTAAAGACAGGGTAATACTTGTGCAAACGCAGTTTCCGAAGCCAGTCTAAAATCCCGTTTTGCTCCTGGGTCTGTGGGGCCTGCAGGCTGGATGGCATCAGGATGGTGGGCGAGCTGTCCATCGGGGTCCGGTAGGCCAGCGCCGGCCTGCACTCCCTGAGTGCGAGCAGTGGGGCAAGGCAGCCGCGCTGGCCGCGTGCTGCACGTGGTGCTGGGCGCTGCCCTGAGAGGACGGGATGCCGGCCACTCCGCACACAGGCCTGCGAGGACAGCAGACAGGTGGTTTTCAAAACTCCACGGCCTCCACTCAAGACCAGCTCCTCGATCTGGACTGCATCTGCGGCCGACTCCACCACTAGCATTCAAGTTGCGGCCTCTGCCACCACACCACCACTCCAGGTGACCGTCTGTGGACATGGCCGTCTGCATGCACCTGTCTAGACATGGTGCCTGAGCACATGTACACACGTGTGTGTGTCACCACCAGACTTCTGGTTGAGCTGCCTAGTTTTTTTCTGTTGCTTCTATCACAGGATGATACTAACAATCACATACTAAAATCGACTCCAAACATTTTTTTTTAAAGTAAATTCCAGAAAGCTGGAAGGAGCAAAAGCATCTCTCTCTGTCCCAGCCCCTTCCACACTAAACTACAGACCCACAGATTTATCACGTGCTCACACACTCCAGGTGGGGGGTGAACAAGAAAGGCGGGACACCAAAGATCTCCTTGCCTGACTAGCGTCCGTAGGACCGAGTGTGTGTGCACGTGCACACCCACCACATGTGAGGTCAGCCCATGTTAGGGCCCCAGCTGGCAGAGAACCCCTAGAGCAGCAACTCTGGCCCTTCATGGGCTTAATCACTCCCTGAGAACTTATAAAAATGAAGATTCTCAGAAATTCTGGTTTCCTAGAATGTACAGAGCCCAGAAACTGCCATTTGCAATAAGGGTCTTTGGGAATTCTAATTTCAGTGGCTCAGAGAACCCCTTTTTTTCTATTTTTTGAGAAATCAAAAAGTAGATTATCTCTATCCAATTCTTATCCAATTTGACTAGTCAAGACTAAGATCAAGAATGCCTTAACTCCAGAAACAACTGCTGACACACAGTGAGAAGCAAGCTCTGTAGCAAGGCTGACTGGAAACGTGCTGGCTGCATGGGAGAGTCTCACCTTCCAGACATGCCCATCATGGTACCAACTTTAGAAAGGGAAGGGTTGCCAGGACCTACAAGTTAAAATGAAAATAATTCATTCACAGACCATAAAAGTATTTCTACTTTTACTGAATTACATTTTACAAACTCACTTGGACTTTGAAGCTGTTGGGTGGGAGAAGAAGTGCTGAAAAATTTCTTAACATGGTCATTTTTTAACACATGAGAAGGTAACGAAGCCAAATACCTAAAAAAGAAACAAGAGTGGTTTTATCAGGATTAAAATGTATTATTACCAAAAAGTAACTGGGAGAGAAATTTTAATTTTCAATTAAGAGACATTTGTATCAGAGAAAAACTAAACAGAAGCACCTTAACCTCTAATCTTCCTGTTGTATTCAGTTTAGTTCTTGGCAGGATTTGTGTTTCCTGGAGCCCCTTCCCGCATTCACACCGTACTACACTGTATGAACAGAGTCTCTCGGGGCCCACAACACAGGGCCTGTGGTCTCAGCTGCCGGGGGGCACTCCGACGGCGGGCCCAGTCCCCAGGCCCTGGCAGCAGGGCTCCCTCTGTAAATGTGCACAGGACAGCATGCAGGACACCCTCAGCGTCCAGAGACTCTGGGCCCAGGAGACCTTTTACTAGGTCTTCGTTTCATCCTTTCTACTACAGAAGAAAAATAACAACCAGATTTTATTTCGTAAGACTGTCAAAATTACAGTATGTGGTGGCATATACTTCGGAATTCCTTCACTTGCATATCCTCAAAAGCATGCCTAGGTTGTTAAGATCCTTCAAATTCTCTGTAACTGAAGAGGAGACCAGAACCATCCAGACCACATGTCACCTGAGCAGCCCCTCCGTGACCGGGCAAGCCCAGCCCCACCCACACCACCAAGGGCCATCGGTCCACCAGTCACGCAGTGCTGCTGCAGGGGGCTGCTCTCCGTGGCCTTGCAGGGGTGGTGGGGGAACATTACCTCAGGTCCGCTTCCAGATCCATATGGTTTCGCTCTACATAAAAGGATCTGGGCCAGCTAAGCAAGGAATGAATTTCTCCAAATTTTCTTCAGGATACAGCTGAGACAACTGAAAGAGACCAAAAGGCACAGGAAGTCTGGCACAATCTACAGAACCAGGACTCCTCAGTGTGAGAAACACCTGGGCAGGTGCAAGCAGGTGGCGTCTGCTGGTCTGAGTCTGGGCTTCTGCATTCACTGGGACACAGGAAGCCACGGCCCACGGAGCTGGGCAGCAGAGCCCCCACATTGACCCAGCTCCAAGAGGGACCTGCCCTCCGAGGAGACAGAGCACGAGGAAGAGGCGGCTGCCACACGAGTGGGCAGAGGAGACGGGCAGGGATGAACACGCTCCACAGGCTGAATGAAGGTCAGACAGCAGCCGGCCAGGAGCCCAGGCACGGGGCAGGGAGACTGTGCCCTCACTTCCGAGCTCTCTTCCGTGGGCGGCAGGCCGCAGGGAGCCTCTGCAGGGGGCACAGCGTGCAACAGCTGGGGCCAGGCGGGAAACCCCATACCTCCCCCCGGAGCCTGCTCTCCATCCAAAGCAGAAAGCCCATAGGCCACTGGGGGAGGGATGAGATGGCGCCTGCTCGCAGAACTCAAGCACACCCCCAAGTTTCTGGGGATGAGGCAGAACACCTTCCTGCCTCTGGAAGAAGAGGAAGAAGAGAAGTCCTCCTGACGCTGCTCATTTCTCAGGGAGGTAAAAACAAAATCCCTCCAGCGCCAAGGAAGGGCAGGAAGCCCTCCTGAGTGGAGGGGCCTACATGAGCACAGAGTGGACCAGGTCAGCTGCTGGGGAGGGAAGGGCGGCGATGATGAGAAAGGGCCCAACCCTGTGCCTGGAGCTCAGGCTGCACCAGGACGGGGAGCCCCTATCCCCACCACAAATCTATCCCCAGCAACAAGTAACAGCACCCTCCCCGGGAGTGGAATCAATGGGGCAGGCAGAGCCACTCTGTCCCACAGGTGAGGCAAGACCACGCCACACTCCTCTCGAGACTCCAGGGAACAGCAGGTCTTGCTGAGGAACCCAAATCCAGCTCTGCTCCTGACAAGACTAACCCGAAGCCACACTAATGGTTTGATGGATTCCATTTCCAGGCTAGTTTCTAGACATGATGTCTAACATTCAATCAAAAATTATAAGATAAAAAAGAGGTGGGAGGCTATTGTCAAGATAATCATTAGAACCAGATTCAGAAATAACCCAGATGTCAGAGCTATCAGACGACTTGAAAATGAACAAGAACCCCTAAAATCATGGTACCAGAGATGAAGAATTCAGCTCATCAGCAACCTGGACAGAGCTGAGGAGAAACGTCCTTCAACTTGAAGACAGGGTCAAATACACGTTAACTCAAGGCCCAGGAGAAGAGAGAGTGGAGCAGAAGAAATACTGAAGGAGGGGATGGACAAGACAGTGAGGCAGAAGCCCAGGAAGGACCCAAAGCCAGGGAAGTGTCAGCTGCTGCAAATACCCAGACAAGAGTGGCAAGGTCTGCCAGCATGAGTGGAGCCCAGAGAAGCACTTTTCGACAAAACAAGTAGGGAGGCCTGGAGAAGAGGAAACTCAAGTGGTCTACATGGTACAGAGGAGCAGGAGAGCCCAGGGCAGGACCCACAGCCCTAGAAAGAAGGCCTGTGGCACTCTTTAGGGCAGGGCAGGCCAAAACAAGAGGCCTGATCGAGCCACTTGTGTCCAAGCTTTTCAACTCGATTTTCTCCCATGGGATGTTTTCCCTCATCTTATAATCAAACTAGACAGCATATTAAACAGCAGAGACATTACTTTGTCAACAAAGGTCCATCTAGTCAAGGCTATGATTTTTCCAGTGGTCATGTATGGATGTGAGAGTTGGACTATAAAGAAAGCTGAGCACAGAAGAATTGATGCTTTTGAACTGTGATGTTGGAGAAGACTCTTGAGAGTCCCTTGGACTGCAAGGAGATCCAACCAGTCCATTCTGAAGGAGATCAGCCCTGGGATTTCTTTGGAAGGACTGATGCTGAAGCTGAAACTCCAATATGTTGGCCACCTCATGCGAGAGTTGACTCATTGGAAAAGACCCTGATGCTGGGAAAGATTGAGGGCAGAAGGAGAAAGGGACGACAGAGGATGAGATGGTTGGATGGCATCACCGACTCAATGGACCTGGGTTTGGGTGGACTCTGGGAGTTGGTGATGGATAGGGAGGCCTGGCGTGCTGCAGTCCATGGGGTCGCAAAGAGTCAGCGAGTGACTGAGCGACTGAACTGAACTGAATTGATAATCAAACTGCCAGCTGCACTCTGGAGACACTGTAGCCGTGCTAGTTCCACTCGGCAAAGGTAGCCACTTCAGATGCTCAACTGTGGCTAAGACAGTGGTTCACCGCCTGGCATAGGCCAGGCTGGGTGACTTTAAACATGCAGGTGTGAGTGGACGCACATGTTTGTACGGTGGTCAAGAGCAGCTTGTTGTTGAGTGAAATGGTATTTGTTGAATCAATTTAAAAACAAGCAGGATGTACATCATCTGCCTTTCAATTTTTTTAAATATTTGAAAAAATAAAAACAAACAGGAAGATTCAATATGTAAACACATCAAGGTGGAAGCAGGTGAAGTCTCTGCCCACTGCCACCCGTGTAGCCCCTCCCTCAGCGGTGGCTGGAGAGCAACAAACCACCATCAGCCAAACAGCCCTTGGCACCCGCAGACTCACATCTTTCTGCCCCGCCCAGTTCTCAACAACGGGAAGCAGTGTGGACCACATGCCCCACCAGCAGGAATGCCCACCCTGCACTCACTGCCCTGGCTCAAGGCAGCGTCCATGGATGTCAGGCTGCATTCTGACCGTGATGAAGGGGACCCTATAATTTTTATAAGAGCCCTTAAATCACCTTACCTTTAAAATAAATTCAGTCACTTCAGAGGAAGATTTGGTTACTGATGTGATTGAAGAATCAGACCACAAGACCTTAAAAACAAATAAATAAACAAACCTTAAAAACAGACACCACATACTCAATTCACAGCACATTCTTTCAGGGATTCACAGCCAGTACATGGCGGTAGTGAGACGAGACTTATATATATAAAAGCCTCGTGCGTTTATATACCCCTTGGCGTGTTATAGAAAAGATGTTCACGTAACTCTAGTCCATTAAAGCTTAACTTCCTGTTTTACACAATTATTCAAACCTCACTAAGTCACTCATGTGTGGAGTCTAAGGTTGCCCCTTAAAGCGTCATAAAGTCCGTGATGACCCCGACTGCTTGTGCTTGTGTGCACAGCCCCCCACATGGGAACCCCCGTCTGTCTCCATGGAGTCAAGACGCTATGAGAGGTGAGCCCATCCAGCAGTGAGTGCTCACGTTCAGGGCTGTGGCCGTGCCGGTGGCCCTCAGGAGTCTGACACAGTCAGGGCAGTCAGGACCAGGCGCGCAGGGAGCAGCTTCCACTGCAGGGGGCGGGGGAGGAACTCAGCAGAGGACGTCAGAAGGGCCTTCCCGGAAGCTCTACAAAGCCTGGTGTGTTTGTTTTTCCTCCCTGTACCTGTGACAGCGGGCAGTTTTAGTTCACAACCACAAATGTCCATCTTCCCAAATAGACTGTGAGTTCCCTGGGGCAGGGGGCTGGCTTCCCAGCACTGTCTGTGGTGTTTTCCACCTACGTCAGCACAGACACCTGTCAGAGGCTCTCGTGTGCTGAGAAAGCCGTGAGCTGAACCCAGAGGGAGCGAGACAGGACAGAGGGAAGAGGGTGGGACGGGAGGGAAGCAGGGCCCAGACCAGGAAAGGTTAAACCATGAAACCATGACGTTCACCCTAAAGTCCAGAGGCACTGGAGGATTTCAAGTCAGGAAATAAAATGGCTGAGAGTCTTCTGTCACCCACAGGGAAGCATTACCTGCACACTGATGTAGAGAAACTAGGGCTTGGAGATAATCAAGCAACTCTCAAGCGCCCACCACCCGCCGGCCTCTTGCATGTTTGCTGACAGTCTCCCAGGCCTGAACTCAGGGCTGGCATCTCTCCTCCCTGTTGAAATTCACACGAGTTCCTTTCTACTCTGGAGTTGTTATAGCACAGAACAATTACTAAGGTGTTTTTTCAAGCCCCAACAAAGTACAAATCGATCAAGGCAAGGAACCTTTCTCCTTTATCTCTGAATTATCGACACCTCCCAGAATTCATCATAACAAGTGCTAGCATTTTTTAATGAATCTGCTGTGCACCATCCAAAATCTACCTACACTAAAATGAAAATACCTACACCATTTTTTTTCTGCTTAAAATAATTAAATCTTTTAACAACACTAAAAACAGGACTGGAAGTAGTGAGCTGCTCCCCATGTAAAACAGCAGTAGCAGCCACAATTGAAGGTGAGAGCTTTCTAGCTTTAGATGGGTGATCCAGGCACTGTTGGCACTGTGGTTTTCAAAGCAAAACGTACTGCATGTCACGTGGCATGAACACACCCTAACTCAACTTGAACCACCAAGTCCATCACCCAAATGGTGAGCACAGCACAAACATACCATTTTACACTGAAACAGACAATCTGCTTCCCTGACAATTTTACATTTAAAGAGGCACAACTATTCTAGGTTGCCTGCTCCTGATATAATCTTCTTTGACTTCCAAAAGGAGTTGATGTTTCCACCCAGGGCAGATACAAAGCAAGGACTGGAAACCAGCTGACTTCAGCAACACACCTCTGCAGGAATCACAGGCTGACCTGACCCAGCCCTGAGCCAGAAGAGAGGCCAGCCAGCCCCCAGAGGGGTGTGGGCCAGGAGAGCAGCCTGGCATCTTGCCACAAACTAGAGACACATGACCCAGCAAGTCCAGGATAGCATCAGTCATAAACCAACCGATGGTTCCTGTACCAGCAAGAAAAAACACTGCCAATCAAATGCTGCCACAGTCACTTCCTATCACCTGCACTCACTCAAAGAGCCCCTGAGACCTAAAGAGATGGACTTCAATGTATCTTAAACATACACAAAAAAGCATGGTATGCACAGAGCAGGTAAGCATTTCTTCACACTCAGAGTCTGACTCCTCTGACTGTCTGTCTTGCTCCCAGCACCCTCGGGGGCAGGGGCAGCAGCTTAGGAAGAGGCCTGCTGCTCAGGTCACAGCCCTCATGTGGGCAGCTCTCATGAGCCCAGCACCACTAGACCTGCCAGCAGGCCTCTGAGGAGCTCTGAAGCCAAACACAAGGACAGGCAGAACAGTCACCAAGGACAAGGCAGCCTGGAAGCAGCACGGACCACATGCTTTTAGAACTGTTTTTTAATGCTAAAACTATCAACAGTATTTGCTGTGAACTACAAGGAGAAAGCATCGCCAAGAACAGGATGCTATGAAAAAAGAACTATCAGGGAACAAGAGTTCTTCGAAGTTTAAAACAGGACAGCAGAGGTGAAAAATTCAATTCAAGATACAGAAGATGAAGGACTCTTCCACAGAGTAAATCAAAAAAGTCAAAGGGAAAGAAAATAGAGGCAAAAAGAAATAAAATAGAGGGCCAGTCTTAAGGTCCAACATGCCGACACCAGGAGTTCCAAAATAAAACTGAGAAAAATGGGGCAGAGGAGATCAAAAGAACGACTCAAGAAAAGGTCCCGAAGTTAATGGGCTTAAGTAAAAAGGGGCAGAGGAAATCAAAAGAATGATTCAAGAAAAGGTCCCCAAGTTAACGAGGCTTAAGTAAAAAGGGCTGATGCGTCCCAGCACAGTGGATGGAAACCTACACTTAAGTCTGGCTCTGAGAAGTGTGAGAGTGACTGGAACCAAGAAAAGGTCCTAAGACTTCTAGAAACTGTAGAACAGAGCCATGCTTCTCAACGGCAATACTGCAAGACAGGAAATAAGAAGTGCTTCTGAGCTCCTAAGGAAACATGACGGCTGGTCTAGAGTTGTATTCCCAGAGTAGATGGATAAAGACACTGCCAAACGTGAAAGTCGGGAACTGTGCCTCCCCAGGACCTTCTCTAAGATGCTACAAGAACCAGAACTGACCTGCAACAAGATGTGATCTGCGAGCCAAGAGCAGGGAACCAGAGCTAGAAGGGGAGAGGGGACCCCCAGGTGAAGACACAGGGGCCCTCAATGAGACGGTGCCAGCCTGAGTCCAGGTGGGAAAGGGCCACAGCTCCAGAGGGGAAATCAACGGAATGTCAGACCCATTTGAACACAACCAGGGAAAACTTTAGGGGCAAAGCTGTTTTCCAAGTACTTTTTCCCAAGCAACAAACAGAGACAATTTAGCCCCAGGAAGAGCAGAGCACTGGCAAGGAAAAGCACTTAGCGCCTACCACACGGCCCAGGAGCCTCAGCCTCCACACGGCCAGGCTGCCACACAAGCACTGAGGGGCAGAGTGCCCCCTGGCGCCGCGAGCACGCGCACTGGAGTCTCTGCACACGTGGAGCTGAAGGGAGCAGAAACTAACCAAGAAACAGCTGTCAAGACTGATCCTCAGCTAGCAACGAGGGAGCATCCATGGCAGTGAAGACTGTTTTCAGATGGAAAAGCAAACTTTTAAAGAAGACACAGCACTAAAATAAATGTACTGTCAACCCACTCCAGTATCTTGCCTGGGAAACCCCATGGACAGAGGAGCCTGCTGGGCTACAGTCCGTGGGGTCAGAGTCAGACATGACTGAGCGACTCAACAACAGCAACTGGGTTCTCCATAGAGACGTGCATGGGAAGAACGGGGTTTTCATTGGTGCTGCTCCACAGTTCCTCTTAAGTCAATACAACTCTCCCACCTGCTAGGCATTTCAAGTGTTTGGGTCATCTTCTGGGGTTTTTTCCCACCCTGTCCTTCATGCATAATAAGTAAAGAAAAATATACTTTTTAAAATGTTTAAGTTATTCAACAGTGAGTTTGGGGAAGTTGGTAAAATGTGGACATTTCTACATGAATACAAAATCAGTTTGTATTTTAAAAGATTCTGTCATCTCCTTCCTGGATTTGATTTCCACAGTAACTAGTAACTAGCAATTACAACTTCAGCAAAAACAAAACCAACTCCATGGAGAAAAAAGAACAGGAAACTCAAACTCCTACTTGTAGTTTATTTGTTACTTAAATCTTCCTATAAAAAAAAAAAACCTTTCATTTGCATCCTGGAAAACAATGACACATAAAAATTAAAATAGAGATAAATAAGGCTGAGAAAATGAGGTGGGGGGGAGGGGGCACGGGAAGTGTCGCTGACTTTTCCCTTAATAAGTGAAAGCTTCCAGAAAAAATTGCTTCCTGGGTCTTCCTACACTGTAAGCAACAGAGGGCCCACCTCACCGTGGTACAGCAGACACTCCTAATAAAGGTTTTTACTGTTCTGGCCATGGTACAATCGATATTCATTTCCAAGTTCAAAAGACAACCTATTTAAAGGACAATTTATCCTAATTATTTAGGGCTTTGTGGACAAAAATTAATCCTCAGGTAACTTTTAAAAGTGTTTTATTGCAGTATAACTGACACTAAAATGCACATATTTAAAATGTACACTCTGATCAGTTTGGACGTACGTATACACCCATGATGGCACCCCACTCCAGTACTTTTGCCTGGAAAATCCCATGGACGGAGGAGGCTGGTAGGCTGCAGTCCATGGGGTCGCTAAGAGTCGGACACGACTGAGCAACTTCACTTTCACGTTTCACTTTCATGCATTGGAGAAGGAAATGGCAACCCACTCCAGTGTTCTTGCCTAGAGAATCCCAGAGACGAGGGAGCCTGGTGGGCTGCCGTAAATGGGGTCGCACAGGGTCGGACATGACTGAAGCGACTTAGCAGAGCAGATACACCCATGAAACCATCCTTCTGATCAATATAACGGACACAGCCATCACCCCTTCCCAGCAAGCTACTGACCTGCTTTCTGTCACTGCAGATTATTTCGCATTTTCTAAATTTATCTAAATAAACTGGAAGGAGCATGCTTTCTTCCCTGGCTTCTTTCACACGCGCCATTGTGGAATTCTCTCTGTCCATGCTGCACCAGTAACCGCTCCTCCATGCCCAGCAGCCCCCTGTGTGGTCACAGTACACGGTGTACGCCCAGTCTCCCAGTGATGGCTATTTGGGGCCTTACAAATAAAGCTGTTACAGACATTCGTGGACAAGCCTTTGTATGAACACATACTTTCATTTCCTTTGGGTACTGACCTAGAGTGGGACTGATGAGTCATATTTCAGGAGTATGTTTAACTTTTTAAAAAACTGCCAAACAATCTCCCCAGGTAGTTTTGCCATCTTATGCTCCCAGGACAGTCCTTCCACATGCCTGCCAGCAGCTGGTGTGGTCAGTCCTGTGGGCCTCAGCCACCCTGATGGCAGGCAGCATTAGCTCGCGGTGGTTTTAACCGGTCTCTTCCCAACGGCTGATGGCGCTGCACATCTGTTCACGTGTGCTCTCTGCCACCCACACGCCTTTCTTGGTAAAATCTCTGTGCATTTTTTATTGGCTTATTTTCTCATCATTGAGTTCTTTTTATAGTTTGAAAACAAATCCTCTAACACACACGTAATTTACAAATATGTTTCTCCTAGTTCTGTGGCTTGTCTTTCAATTTTCTTCACAGAGCCTTTCAAAGAGCAAGTTTTAAATTCTGATGAAGCCTAATTCGTTCATTCTGTCTTCTATGGGTCATGTTTTGGTACCCTACCTAAGAAATACTTGCCTGATTAAGTCACAAACCCTTTTTCTGTGCTTTCTTCTAGAAGTTCTATAGTTTATGCTTTATGCTTAGGTCCAAAATTAGTTTTGAGTTAACGTCTATACAAGAAGTGAGGTTTGATCAAGATTCTTTTTTCCTTGCATATGGTTGTCTGCTCCAGAACCGTTTGTTGAAAAGACTAACCTTTATCTTCACTGAACTGCCTTTATACCTTTGTCAATAATCACTGACCAGGGTGGTGTGGCATCCAGGGCCTTAGCCCAAAGCGGAGGAGGCCTGGCCCGCAAGACGGAGCAGTCATCACCGCCGACCCCAAGCCCAGCCCAGAGCGACCCCAAGCAGAGCTGCAGGCAGTGGGAGCCTGAGCTGCTCCGGCTCATCAGAGTGCTGCCTGTCCCAGAACACATACGGAGCACTAGGGGCAAGGAGGGACCTTAAGCCTGAGTGACAGCTCCCAAGCAGCCTTCGTCCTTCTGAGGGCCACAGTTCCCTTGTTTGCTTTTTTTTGGCTACGTGAGCAGCATGCAGGACCTTAGCTCCCCAACCAGGGGTCAAACCCGTACCCCCTGCTTTGGGAACGTTAAGACTTAACCACTGGACTGCCAGGGAATTCCACAACAATAAAACTCTTTATCAGAAAACTCAAGAATGACTCCTTATTACCTTGGCTTAGACAAAGATTTCTTAAATACAAAAAGCACGAGTAACGAAAGAAAAAGTAGGTAAACTGGACTTCATCAAAAGTCAAAACATCTGTGTGTCAAAGGACAGCATCAAGAACATGAAATAAATTCCCACACAGCGAAAGAAAATATCTGTAAGCCAAAAGGCCCGGTAATTCCAGTCCTAGGTGTATATCCAAGAGAAACGAAAGCATTTGTCTACATGAAAACCTGTACACAAATGTTCACAGCAGCATTACCCGTAAGAGGCAAAAAGTGGGAACAACCCAGAAGTGTAGCAGCCAGCTGCTGAGCAGGCAAACAGAACGTGTCCATCCACACAGTGGAGACTCACTCAGCCATCAAAAGTGAAGTACCAATACATGATACAACACAGATAAGCCACAGAAACATCATTTGCGTGAAAGAAACCAATCACAAGAGATCACATATGTATGATTGCACTCATGAGAAATACACAGCACAGGCAAACCCAGAGACAGAAAGCAGATTAGTACTGCCTGGGACTTGGGGAGGAGAAGAGGCCAATGACTGCTAACTGGCATGGGGCTTCTTGGGGTGATATAAATACTAAAATTAAATTGTGGTAATGGTTACTAAATTCTAAATAAATTGTAAAAACACTGAACTTTTATTTACTTATTTATTTATTTATTTTAAATTTACTTGGCTGCACTGGGCCTTAGTTGTGATCTACTTCCCTGACCAGGGATTGAACCCTGGCCCCCTGTATTGGAAGCGCAGATGTCTTAGCCACTGGATGACCAGGGAGGTCTCAACACCGAACACTTAAAATGGATGAATTTTATGGTGTGTGATACCTGTCTCATCAGAGATGTAAAAAAGAAAGTCGTTAGAAAATTTTAAACATGTTTCATCTTTAAAAACACCACTGATATTCTCCCAGAGTCTTCCAAACAATCAGCTGACCGCGTACATGTGAGAGCGGCTCTGGCCCCAAGGGTGGCCCCTATCCCCCTCAGCAGCACCTCGGTGTCAGGGCCCCTGCACTTCAACACCAGTGCTGAGATCAGGTAGTGAGTCTTCCAATTTGTTCGTTTCAAAACTGTTTGGACTGCTCTGTAGTTTTTCCCATATACATGCTATTTATTATTCATTCACTTATTTATGTAGGCTGCACCACAAAGCCTGCAGTATCTTAGCTCTTCAACCAGGGGCTGAGCGCGGGCCATGGCAGTAAAAATACCAAGTCCTAACCACTGGACTACCAGGGAATTTTCTCCATGCAAATTTTAGCATCATCGTGTTGATTTCTAGAACAGAAAAATGCTCCCGGGACTTACTTTTGCAGACGGTTGTGTGAGATGACAGAGAATCTGTAAGTTTACAGGTGTGTGCAGAGATGTTCCCACAGGGTCCATGGTCCTTCCTCTCTACAGAACTGCAGCTCTGACCACAGCCAGCCAGAAGCTGTGGTTAAACCCTGGAAACTAGGCAACCATAAGGCGCCTCATCTTTCTAGCGCGATGGGATGCCCAAACCAAAGCTCATGCACGCTGCACATTCACATCCCACAGGGGGCCGCGTAACTCAGTCACAAGCAAGAGAGGGCAACTCACTGCCCAGAGCACGCACACGGCTGACGCTGCACGAATGAGCAGTGTGCTTCATAAACAGAGCTGTGTGTTTTTAAATGTTCATTTTATCTTTCCTTAGTATCTCAAATTACCATCCAACAAATAGTTTGGGCTGTAAATCCCTGAGGGCACATCAGGTTAGTAACCCCAGCCCCCCACCAAAACAAAACAAAACTAGCTGAACTGCTGACTGGTGAAGGCTTATCACTGTCCTAAACACAAGAGTGTGATTATCAGTTATCTTCATCAGGAGAAGTAAGCTTTCAGATAACCAAAGTCTTCTTTAAACACTAAAACACTTCATTCAGCTTACGCATCTGGGTAGAAACTTCCTAAACTCAACAATAACCACACGGGACAGTAAGCTCAGAGCTGAGACAGGCCTCCAAGGAGCCTTCTGGAATTGTCCGCTGGACCTCCAGAAGACTCAGGGCGTCCCTGTCTGCCAGCCTGCTGCCCCCATCCTGGTCACAAGCC
Source organism: Aepyceros melampus (assembly GCA_006408695.1). Taxonomy (NCBI): domain Eukaryota; kingdom Metazoa; phylum Chordata; class Mammalia; order Artiodactyla; family Bovidae; genus Aepyceros; species Aepyceros melampus. The sequence continues at coordinate 159,897 of SJXQ01006157.1, forward strand.
CCTCATCTGGGGAGAGGCCGAGGGTCCACCCTGCCCAAGCTCGCTGCTTTACAGAGAGGCTGAGGATGGGGGCTGAATCCAAACCGAGTTTGAGCAGACTGGCTGTGAGTGGGGTTCAAAGGACCTGATAAACAGTATGCCTCAATTTCACAATTCTCCACTGTAGCCAAATTAGGTGACCAACTACCAGGAGCCAAGTGTGTCAGTCCAGAGCACATTCCCCACAAACCCACCAAGGAGTTTCTCTCATGCGGGAGGTGCAAAGGGACACGGCTCATCTCTGCAGGCACTGACTCCCCCAGACTCCAGCCTCTGACTGAAGGGAGGTGCTGGGACACAGACAGGTTCAGCACTGTCCTTGGTCACACAGCTAACAGGGACACAATTGGACTGCGAGCTCCAGGCTGCACCCGAGCTCAGACCCTCCCCTCGATGGAGAGCAAGCAGCCCCAACAAGCGCATCTTGGGACTGGCCGCTCGCAAGGCCCAGCCCCCACTTCTATCTCCCAGAGCATTGGCACAGAGCTTTGCAAAAAAGACCCGTCTTTTATTTAGATAAATAAAAGTATTGCTTCATGGTAAATATTCCCCTCCTATCCCTTAGAGGAGAAAAGGGGAAAAAAACTTAGTATCTTACCTCAAAGGAACACTCAACATTTCTTTCATTTTTTTTGTGTGATAATCCCTTCAGGTCTATCTTTTCAACAGTCACTGTAAAAGTAAACAAAACAAAAAAAAACAACAAATAGAATTATAAAAACGAAATAAAAGCTAGAGGTATACATGATTAGTTTGCATCGATCGATATGTTAGCTGCCTTCAAGCAAAGGTCCCAGCATCTAGCACCATCTCATCCGCGGGGAGCTTGTCAGGTACGAGGGAAGCTGGAGGCCGAGTTCAGAATGAGGGCAAAGTTGATCATGAGACAGAAAATACAGGGAAAATATAAAAACAAATCTTAAAAAAAGGGTGCTTGAAAAGAACATACGTTTGGAAATGGCAACCCACTCCAGTATTCTTGCCTGGAGAATCCCATGGACGGAGAAGCCTAGTAGGTTACAGTCCACGGGGTCGCAAAGAGTCGGACACGACTGAGCGACTTCACCTTCACCTTCACCTTATTTGCCTGCTAGAGGGCATGGATGATAACTGTAACTGAAGGTTAGTTATGCTCTGTTCTCATCCCTAAAAGACTAAAGATCAACATCTCCCTCTCTGGTTGTTTAGAGACGCGGCTGCCCAGAGCCTTTGTTGGCGTCTTCCGTCTCCTTCTGGGACGGGGCCAGGCTGCAGGCACAAGGACTGCAGTTGTGGAGCAGGTGCTGCAGACCCCTAGCGCCACCCCTACAGAGCAGGGGGCTGCACGGGTGGACAGGACAGGAGAAGACAGTCACGTTAGACAGCCCCAAAGCAATCCCCTCCTCATGCCTCCCCTTTCACTCGCACAGGTGCTTTTTTTCCTCTCCTCAGAAAGAAAATGATACAATCAAGCTTGTAAGCACTTAAGTTTTAAGATACAAATTAAGTTTGTAAAATGCAAATATTCGAGCACAAATATTTTTGAAAATAAAACAGCACTTAATGAACATGATCTAGTTTCCAAACCCCCAAAATCACACTCAGGTATGTATGTCCCGTTTCTGATTCAAACACGAATGCATCTCAAATACTCATTTAACTGCTTGCTTCTTCAAGCTTATGAACTTCTGGCAGGCACAGCAGTCAGACAATCCAGCTCTTCCGGAAAGACCCCAGCGAATGAGGGAGGCTTTCTTGCATGAACAGCATACACATCTTCCTGATTTTTCACCCGTATTCCTGCAGGTCGTTCGGCTGTGTACTATGGCATGTCTGCAGATACTTAACACCTGTCTAACCTGACACACTCAGTGTAACTCACAAAACTATCATGTTACACTTTTTGCAGACACCCGATCTCCTGGTTGGCCACACATCCTGAGTTTTCTCCAGCAAACACCACTCTGTAAGACGTTCAGGGCCAACCCTCAGAAAGCTTCGTGGTCAAAAGTTTGGAGGGAAAATCTAAGAAACTCCTTTTCGTAGACTGCCCATGTACGTGATCATATTAAAGGCTCTGAGAAGTCCTGTGACAAGTAAATTTACTTTTATTAACCACATTTCCCCAACTTTTTTTTTTTTGGCCACAGAACTCTCTCCTCCCATAATATGCCTAAGCGCCCAGAGAACGAGCAACCCTGGGCACCAGGCTTCGGAAAGGTTCTAACCCTGTACCTCCCACTACTGCAGACACTGACTCCATGGGACCACTTACATTGGTATTAATTACAATTGAATACTGGACATGGAACAACAGACTGGTTCCAAATAGGAAAAGGAGTACGTCAAGGCTGTATATTGTCACCTTGCTTATTTAACTTATATGCAGAGTACATCATGAGAAATGCTGGACTGGAAGAAACACAAGCTGGAATCAAGATTGCTGGGAGAAATATCAATAATCTCAGATATGCAGATGACACCACCCTTATGGCAGAAAGTGAGGAGGAGCTAAAAAGCCTCTTGTTGAAAGTGAAAGAGGAGAGTGGAAAAGTTGGCTTAAAGCTCAACATTCAGAAAACGAAGATCATGGCATCTGGCCCCATCACTTCATGGGAAATAGATGGGGAAACAGTAGAAACAGTGTCAGACTTTGTTTTTTGGGGCTCCAAAATCACTGCAGATGGTGACTGCAGCCATGAAATTAAAAGGCGCTTACTCCTTGGAAGAAAAGTTATGACCAACCTAGATAGTATATTCAAAAGCAGAGACATTACTTTGCCGACTAAGGTCCGTCTAGTCAAGGCTATGGTTTTTCCTGTGGTCATGTATGGATGTGAGAGTTGGACTGTGAAGAAGGCTGAGTCCCAAATAATTGATGATTTTGAACTGTGGTGTTGGAGAAGACTCTTGAGAGTCCCTTGGACTGCAAGGAGATCCAAGCAGTCCATTGTGAAGGAGATCAACCCTGGGATTTATTTGGAAGGAATGATGCTAAAACGGAAGCTCCAGTACTTTGGCCACCTTATGCGAAGAGTTGACTCATTGGAAAAGACCCTGATGCTGGGAGGGATTGGGGGCAGGAGGAGAAGGGTACGACTGAGGATGAGATGGATGGATGGCATCATGGACTCAATGGATGTGAGTCTGAGTGAACTCAGGGAGTTGGTGATGGACAGGGAGACCAGATGTACTGTGATTCATGGGGTCGCAAAGAGTCGGACACGACTGCGCGACTGAACTGAACTATGATTGTACAGTGGAAGTGAGAAATAGACTTAAGGACCTAGATCTGATAGATAGAGTGCCTGATGAACTATGGAATGAGATTCGTGACATTCCACAGGAGACAGGGATCAAGACCATAACCATGGAAAAGACATGCAAAAATGCAAACTGGCTGTCTAGGGAGGCCTTACAAATAGCTGTGAAAAGAAGAGAGTTGAAATGCAAAGGAGAAAAGGAAAAATAGAAGCATCTGAATGCAGACAAAGAATAGCAAGAAGAGATAAGAAAGCTTTCTTCAGCAATCAATGAAAAGAAATAGAGGAAAACAACAGAATGGGAAAAACTAGAGATCTCTTCAAGAAATGTGAGATATATTAGAACTGTGGTGTTGGAGAAGACTCTTGAGAGTCCCTTGGACTGCAAGGAGATCCAACCAGTCCATTCTGAAGGAGATCAACCCTGGGATTTCTTTGGAAGGAATGATACTAAAACTGAAGCTCCAGTACTTTGGCCACCTTATGCAAAGAGTTGACTCATTGGAAAAGACCCTGATGCTGGGAGGGATTGGGGGCAGGAGGAGAAGGGGACGACCAAGGATGAGATAGCTGGATGGCATCATGGACGTGAGTCTGAGTGAACTAAGGGAGTTGGTGATGGACAGGGAGACCTAGCGTACTGCGATTCATGGGGTCGCAAAGAGTCGGACACAACTGCGCGACTGAACTGAACTGAACTGAACTGACATTTTGAGCACTCGGTAGCCACTCATGGCCAGTAGCTGCCACGCTGAGCAGACCCAGAGCCCTGGTCGTCACAGGGAGTTTTACTGTGTGGCGCCATAAAGTCAGGGGCAGGCAGGCCGCAGGCAGCCCTCGGCCGTCGGCTGACAGTCTCCAGGCTGCAGAGCCACCCTGTGGGCTGACGCACCGCCAAAGGCGCTCTCCACCCGCCGGCAGCAGAGCCCAGCAGTGGTGCCAGACTCCTCTCACCTCCTCCCCAATCCAGAAACACCAACCATCTGGATCTTCGCAGAAAACAACATGCCGATCCCTGTCCGGAACCAACAACTTGTTCATTCACCACCTTGTCTTATGAAGCGCCTACTATGTGCTGGGCCGTACTCCGGGGCTGGGCACAAGGCGGCTGGCACTGACCAGAGTCGTTGCCTTCACAAACCGCTGCCTGAATCTTTGAGCCTCTATAAATTTATAAAGTTGTACCAGGGTTGATAGGGATCGTGGGAGATACTAGAACCCATTTGGTTTAGAGTATTTTAAACTTAAAATAGCATCTCACAGGAAGGAATTACTCTTTAAAAAAAACAAGAACGCTTGTTTCCTTTCTGGCAAAACAAAGAAAACACTACGTTTAGCAGTTGTGCACTGCCTGGCCTTGCTCAGTGAAACTGCCCACTGTTCCTGTCTGACTTCCCCAGGCAGACTGTCAGCAAATAAACAGCTCTTACACTCTCCAATCACTATTTTTAAAAACTTACCCACAGTGACCTCACTCTAATCCAGACCCTCCACTTCTTTAGACAATAGAATATACAAAGTCAACGAACACAGAACAACCTATTTGGCGTTTTCCTGGGCCACAGAACACCAACGTGTACCTACAAGTTCCAGGGCTGAATATTAGGAGTTATGAAAAAAAGCAGAAAGAAAAACCCTAACTGGACTGAGGGCAGGAAGTGACTCATATCTGGACAGGAAAATGTGAAAAGCAGATGAATATTACTCAGCTGTTTTCAAATCAAAGAGGCATTTCGGACCAGAGGTCTGAGCTGTTAGTGAGACCTATTTGAAGCCCCCAGCCCACCAGATGCTGTGCTTTCTCTGCATTACCAGCCCCGGTTCCGCCAGGACGCCTCCGGACCAAACACACGGACAAGACCTGCTGTCTTCTCTTGGTGCCGCCCGCCCTGGAAGCAACACCTGTGGCCACACAGGGCCCTGAGGGCGGGAGGACGGCCCGCTGGGGGCAGGGGGTGGGGGCAGGTGGAGTCTCTGCAGCAGGTGAGAGCGGTGACGGTGGCCAACATGAGGGCTGGGCTGGGGGGTGTTCAGCTGGGCTTCAAAGATGTGTAAGACACTCTCAACTCCGAAATTATTAAAGACCATGTGTATAAGAATGCAAACATGAACAAGTGCTTATCCTGTTACCTGAAATATTATAAACTGCATGTATGACATGATTATAGTTTAAAATGTAAGAGGGAGACTGAAAATAAATGATCAAAACGACAGGGTTAGCTGTCTGGCGGTGGAGTTACGGTCAGTTTCCTGCCACCTCTCTGCAGCATGGCTTCATGGTTTTAGAGTGTTTACCTGTGTGCACACACGTTTGCTGACGGCCCACTGAAAGCCCACTGGTAGACAAGGCCCCCCTTCCCTCCTGCCACCCTTGTGAGCCTGCAGACTGGGTCATGTCACACGTGAAGCCCCACTCCTTTCTGAAACGTATAAGCAAAAGACTTGTCCGTTTAAGGGCTGGATATCAAACCATCACCTGAGGAAGAGAACACAGCCCAGGACAGGATTAGCACTGACTGGGAAGACCCCAGGGAGACCCAGGGCTGGGCAGGAAGAGCACCCAGGCCGAGCGCCTCTCCGGCGCCCAGACCGTGACGGGCTTCGGGCAGGGCATGCAGCGGGACCCCAGCTTGAGACCGCCAGCCTGCTCCCACGTGGAGAGACAGCACGTGACAGTGTGCTGCTTCCTCTCAGCATTTCCTGGGCTCAAATTTTCTTCTTGTCTCATTCAAGTTGTACACCAGCGGCTCTCAAATCTTACGAGTCAGACCACATGGCCTTCAGTAAGATGCGTAATTGCACTGAACTCCCATCTTTATAATTGGATCCATGCCTAATTAAACAACCAGAGCACTACTGTCACTAAGAAAGGAGGGAGGCCGAGCTGCGAGTGCAGGCAGGCGCCCTGGAAGGCCCAAGCGGGGTCCAGCGGGCTCACACCCCCTCCAGCAGCCACACCACCAGGTCCAGGAACATGCTCCCAAACCCAGCCTGGGAGTGCCTGTGAGACCCACAGCCTAAGGGCCACCTTCGCTGCCAAGTGCTGTCACGTGACCCCCCGGAGCTGACGGCCACGTCGCACGAGAGAACAGGACACCCTGAGATAATGGCTTTAACATGCCCCGAGAAGGAGGCTCTCCTCTGAAACACTTCCCTTTCTACCCTAAAGACTTCTGGAAAAAACCGAGTTGTCGTCAGTTTCCTGCTAATTATGTGTTTTACTTGATTTGAATGTATCTTTGTTAAATAGTTTAATTTGGTACAGTCAATAACAAGAAACCAATTTTATGCCAAACCCAAACCTAAACCAAAGCTAAAAGAAAGCATAGTAAAAAGGGTTTTATTGATGAGTGAGAGAAAATATGAAAAATAATCATTTTCTAGCACAACACCTTCTCTCAAGCTCCATACAACAGAACTCAGTGTCCTCATACTTAAAGAAACTAAACCAGAATAATATTTAAGATGCCTCCAGCTTTCAGTTTTATTACTGAAATCTAATTTTCATCTAAGATTTAAAAGCTGTATTCTTAAAACTCTCAGCTAAATAACATTCCTAAATATCAATTTACTTTCTCACTTTCATCTAGCATTTAGTTGTCTGTGTTAATGGGAATAATTTCCTAAAACACTGCTTCTTTTAACTGTTGTTAACATTTGAGCATTCACTACTATGCTGATTAAACTGATTCTCTTTTCTACATCTTTTTAGGTCATGTTATATGAATTTAAGAACTCTACAAATTTACTTTTCTTTGATTTTATCATCTACCTCCCCTGCATTAATTTGATTTGTTAGTTCTCCAGAAAGATATATACAAAAGTTGAACATGATCCAGAAAACATAAAGCTGATAAAAGATACATCTACAGTAGAAAATTAGGAAATGAATCCATATTCCACTTCGATGGTTAGCAATACAGCACTTGAACTTAGGGACCTGAGAAGTCACTTATTTACGTTTGTTATGTGTGTTAAGGCAACCGTTTGTTCAGCCTTCGTAGGCATGCGGCCCCGCAGTGGCCATGACTGGTGGAAGAATGACTCAGTCCACAGCAGCACTGTGGGGCAAGACTTTAAAAGGGAAGGGAAGGGAAGGGCCCGCTGAGCAGAGCCACACACAGTCAAGGCCCAGGGGTGACAGCACCTGTGTTGGGAGGAAATTAAAGTGGTGGCGGAGACGGGGGACAGGAGGCCAGGGCAGGCGGGCTGGCCCAGGACCCATGCATCAGGGCAGGGGCAGACCAGGGGCTCCGCAGTCTCTAGCTGTGCAAACTGTGACACCCCAGCTGCATGACCTTGGGCACAGTTATTTAACCCCTGAACAGAACGAGCACCAGCTTGCTCCGTGGGGCTGCAGCATCGCCTGGCGGGCTCCTGCGAACTGCCAGGCAGCTTCCCAAGGAAGTCTGTACCTGAAACCTTCAGTCAACAGTAGAGAGAAAAAGGTAAGGCTTCCACCTAATGCGTGCATGGCTTTCCTTTTCTAGTCTCTTCTGTTAACCAAGTGTTGGGATCTCAGGGTTGGAATCCCAGCTTATCTTAGGAACGCTGCTTAACCACAACTCAGTTCTCCTGTCTGAAATGGCGACTGCAATTACAATGAAACAGGTTGCTATACCTGAGTCCCACAGGGTCTTAGGAAGATCGGGTGGGTTAAAGTATGTAACAAGCTAGGACCACCTTCTAAGACTAGTCAGGGCTTCAGGCTGTCCTTACTGCTGTACCCTGAGCTGTAATCTGAAGAAACAGAAAAGTCTGACCTCTTTGTAAGTTGAACTGTGTCTCTGAAGACTTTTAAAAAGCACCGACAATCCAAAACTGAAGTAGGGTACAGAAAAGACAACAAGAAAACTAGTAATGCTGATAGTGGCTTCAGACTTTCCGAAGAGCAGTAACAGGGTACTGGGGAAAGCACGAACAATAAACCAACGACCAGTTACCTGCTGGGTCAATTTCACGGTAGAGGAACTATGGTTACCTGTGACCACTGAATGGAAACCACTGCGCATCACGAGCAAGGTCTGGCTTACTGCATCGTCTAAGGGTCATGATGTCTGAGAGCAGTCAGGTCCAGTCCTACCACAGTCCTGCCTTCCTGCACCAGGCATCCCAGCAAGAGACAGACACTGCTGTTCAACCAGCAATCACATTAAAACACAGGAATGAAGGATCTCGATAATTGTGCTGACAGGAGAAAAGCATAATGAGGGCAGCCGTTCAGGCCCACAGCCACAGGTGTAAGGACTCGGCACTGCCGGCATCCTCGCCCAGCTCCAAACTGGGAGGTGAGAGCAGCTGGGCGCCCTGCGGGCTGTGACCTATCCTGTCCCTGTGAGCCCCCTAAGGGCCCACACCACTGGCCAGGGGGCCGTCGGCCTGACACTGTCCACTGTGGCCGCACAAAGCCAGACTGCCGAGAACCAGGGAGACCAGCCTCCCACTGTGGGAGGGAGAGCTGCCTTGTCCACGCTGAGCCAGCGAAACTGCAATGTGATGAAATAAGACTACAAGTTCAGGCCT
>SJXQ01006157.1:169245-186567 GCA_006408695.1 Aepyceros melampus
GTGGAATGTGTGGATGTGTGCAGGGCATTCTCCAAGCTGTTGCTCACACTGCTGACGGGGGGCTCCGTCCTGGGCGTGACCTGTGGGGACAAAGTCGCCACCATCTTATTTCTTCCTAAATTTAGTTCATGTGTAAGGATTTTCATTTTTATTTGAAAGCCACTGATGTTTACTGTAGCTTCCGATATTTCTGTAAAACAGTCATCGCTAGTGTGAGCACTTCAGGCGGAAGACAAAACTTTGAGCAATGCACCGCTCACCACTGAAATGTAAAGCCATCCCAGTTTGAGCAGACATGCAGACTCATGTCTTATGTCCAGTTCACTCGCTGGGTAGAAGCTGTTAACTAAGCTGCCACAAATCCTATCTGAGGCATAACCTGATTTTTTCGTTCTTCAAATCACAGTTTCCTATTGATTACAAAGCAGGACTTAACACTGTCCTATAAATCTTGAAAAAAATAATAAAACGCTCTAATAAAAACAGGAGAGAATAGGATAGACCTGGATCTATTTGGGGGTGCATTTTTAAAAAGCATATTCTAGAAATACGTTACAATCCCATCTCTGGGTATCTGTCATACAAAGTACTCACAGGTGAGAACGATGTGTGTGTGTGTCGGGGGGGCGGCACGCTCACTGTAACGGTGAGACACTAAAAATACCTTGAACAGCTACTGACAGAGACCTAGGAAGAAAAGGACCACCACCCACAGCCCCCCAATTTATGCTGGCCTTGGAGGTTCAGCCTACACCAAGTTCCCAACAGGAGCCAGGAGGGCTGCCCCACCCCCGCTCCCTCGTCTTAGGTTTACAGACAGCCAGGACCCCTGAAGGCCACCTCGGCCTCTACAGTCACCTCAGGAGGGGAGGGGAGGGGGTCCTTGGGAGCGGGTGAGGGAGGGGCAGAACCTTTACTTTTTTCCCCTAATGACGACCAGCATTTGAAAATTTTTATAGCCAAATGTATTGATTACTTTTAGGATTTAGAGGAATAAAAATGACCAATTCGTTAATATCTTCCTACTCACAATTTAAAAGGACAATACAGAAAAGTTACGATTTTAAAGTTTACCAAAAGCAGCAAGTTTTAAAAGATGGAGAAACACAGTACTACACACACAGCCAAAGAGAGGTTTGGGGGAAAGGGGCATGACTTCTGGTCCCAACCCTGACCCGAGGCGGACACGAGATGCACACAGGAAGCTCTCTGGCTGCCGCTGTCCTCAGTTCACCTTGTTACCTGGCTAGCGGGTGGGCGGCGGCACCGACCCTGCTGTGTGCAGGCCTGGCCGGGGCACCCGGCAGAGGTGGAGTGCCTGGGGCAGGTGGAGGTGGGCAGAATGCACCAGCCACCTTGGGAGGCCTGGCCGGGGCACCCGGCAAAGGTGGAGGGCCTGGGAGCAGGTGGAGGTGGGCAGAACGCACCAGCCACCTCGGGAGGCCTGGCCAGGGCACCCGGCAGAGGTGGAGGGACTGGGGCAGGTGGAGGTGGGCAGAACGCACCAGCCACCTCAGGAGACGGGACACCCAGACCCCCACAGATAGAGCTCAGGGAGGCCGCGGCAGGCACAACCCCGCCTGCTCCCACGGGTCAGTCTCCAGCCCAGGAAGGCCCCAGCTGTGCAGGTGTCCCCTCCCAAAATGCGAGGACCCACACAAGCTCAGTAACTCTGCAGGTCTGGCTAATCTGCAAGTTTATGGAACTCAAGGAAGAAAACCCTCCCCCTCCAGCACTCTGCCAAAAAAGTCCATTCATTTGGTAACATTTACCAAGACGCTGTAAGACAGTTATATTTTCCAATTACTTATATTTGTAGTTTAATTTGCATTACTTCCTTTACGTGGAGCAAAGTTTTCTTTTATTATCCAATGATCAGAATATTCCAGAAATGAACTTTTTTGTTAAATAGGTAAAAGCACTGACAAGTACAACACAATGGATATGAATCTGAGCAAACTCCAAAGGATAGTGGAGTCTGGCGTGCTGCAGTCCATGGGGTTGCAAGAGCCACAACAAAGTTACTCAAAAGAGCAAGATTTTAAATAACAAACAGTATTTTGGGAGACTGACATCTCTAATACCCTAAACACAACGGCAGCCGCCTTCCCACATCTGGCCTGACCCCCAGGAACCCCCATGTTCTCTCAGCTGCCTGGCGGGTAATTCTAAGTCCTGAGCCTAAGGTGAGGGAGACTGAGGGTCTCAGCAACAGCTAACAGAAGCACAAGCCCTGCTGGCCCGTGAGGAACCTCTCTGCGTGGAGCAGACACACACACACCCCTGCCCAGACTGCAGCAGCCCAACCGTCCGAAACGGACGCCACCCTCCAGACTCACAGCCTTTGGAGAAGGGGCTGCAAAAATGGACCACAGTGCCCTCAGCCCCTCTGGTGAACACTGAAGCAGAGAACTCATCCAGTAAAGCCTGGGGCAGGGGTGGGGGCGCGGAAATGACTCTGGTTCTCAGCCCCGGCTGCACATGGAACCCTGAAGTCACCCAGCAGGATGGAGGCACTGCACCCTACATAAACACAGGAAAGAAAATGAAACGAGAAAAAACACATGTTTTCCTTGGCACTTTCAAAGCATCTCTTGCTAGTTTTCCAAACGTTCCCTTCTTTCAACTCAGCCTCTATCTTCTCTCTGGTCCTTTGTTTACATTGAAAGCTGTCTTCATTTGTGCTTCCCAGAAATGCTGTTTTTGGGGTTATTTTTGGTGAAGCTAATTTGCCCCATGTGACCCACACTGCTCAACCGAGTGCTGTCTGACTCACGCTCACAAGCAGAGCCGTCAGCAGCCTGATGGACTCAGAACGGAGCCCTGCTTGGTGCCGGGGTCGCTTCTGTTGCTGCTGGGAGGCTCTGGGAAGACGCGGTCCAGCCGCCAGCACAGCACAGCCCTGACGGATGTTTTCCATTAGGCTCACAGTCCCACTTCCTGCCAGTGCCCGCCGACTGACGCCCTCTGGGCCAGTCAGCTCCTTTTCCACCTTCCTAGCCGCCCCTCCTACCACCCACGGGGTCTGGCTCCTGTCATCTCCCACAGCCCTCTGCTCCATCCACTGGGCCGAAGGGGCAGGAAGATAGTCAGGATACACTGGAGGTCTCTGTCCTGGCTGCGCCCTCAGCCAGAGGCCCCTCGACCCTGTCTCATACACAGCTCAGGCTCTGCAGCGTGGCCCTGCCGACCAAGCCACCAAGGCCAAGACCTCTTTCCGGCACATGTTCAGCTTCCTCCACTGCACCCACCTCACAAGGGTTTTTGTGAGAATTAAATGGAAAGCATTTGAAGTAGCGTGCTGCAAAGACAGTCAGGACTCAGTGAAATGGCAGTTGCTTTGACAACCAGGGCACGTGCAGGCCAGCCGGGAAGGCAATTCCACAGGTTCACGTGCTGACACACGGCACAGTGGGGACACCTGGAGGGACGCACACACCCATAGGGTCCCACAGAGAAACTCCCCTGGGCGGCCGCTCAACCGCACCCCGAGCGGAGCATGCAAAGCTGCACCGCTGGCCTCGCCCAGGGGCGCAGTCCAGGCAGGCCCCCGGCTTCCGCATCCCCGTCTTGGGAACCTGGGGGCTGCCTGCTCCTCTAAATAGACACTCCAGCCAAGGCAACTCTTCAATGATGAGCGAGCGCCACCCTGCAACAGCACGGACGGTGACCTGATTATCTGGACCACGGGCAGACAAATGCCCCAAGAGTCAGTGCTCGTGATGTCACAGGGGAGCAACCTCGCCCCCAGCCAGCAAGTGCAAATCGCCGCAGCCGTGTGTCTGTGACAAACTTCACTGCCTGTAGACCCCTGGGCCCACTCATGCGCTGGGAGGAAATCTGTCCTAAGAAGGTAACCAGTGATACAAGGGTTTGTGTGCAAGAAGGTTTAAGGTTCAAAAGAAGAAAAACAGGCAAGTCCCTGGTGGTGTAGTGGTTGGGACTCCGCGCTTTCACCACTGAGGGCACAGGTTTGATCTCTGGTCGGGGAACTGAGATCCCACAAGCCATGCAGTGTAGCCAAAAAGGGGAAAGAAAAATATCCAGCAAGATTAATATTTAAATATGTAAATGTACATCCATATGATTAAATATTATGCAGCTTTTAAAAAACAACTTCAGAAAATGAAAGGCATGGGAAACACTCACATTTAGGTATGTGACTGTGTAACATATAAATTGTATAGACACATACATTAAGGCATTGGAAAAAGAAGAAAATATGCCATAATTTTAATAGTATTTTTTATCTGAATGATTAAAATATATTTTTTGTTTTCTAATTTTTTTAGAAAGGAATAATCACTATTAGGATTAGGAAAAAAGCTAAAGATTCCAAGTGTAAATGAGAGCACCTTTCTATAAGATGCAAACAACATGAAAAGGTCAAACAGAAGCAACTTCTAAAAAACAGCAGCTGCTCATCCCAGCAGCTGCCCTGTCTCCTGGCCGGCCAGTGCTGTCACGGAGCTGTCAGAGGTGCTGAGAAGGCCCGACAGGAAACCTCACCATTGGGGGCAGGCCGGTGGAGCTAAAGCCTGGCGGTGGAGCTGAAGCCTGGCAGGAGAGGAGCCAGCCAAGCAAACACCTGCGGGAGGGGCTTCCAGGAGCAGGAACAGACCCCCAACTCCAGCATCTACAGACAGTCCCTGATTTCCAACTTGTTCTCCAAGTGCCGCCTCTATAGTGGGAAGAACAACGTGCTGAATGTTGATACTTGTAAGTCAATGGGAAAAAACACATAAAATCAGAACGAAAAGTGATTTGTAAGCATTTTACCAAAGCAGTGATTACGTGTCTCTAAAAAACCAGAACAAGAAAATAGATAGTTTAATAGTGAAAGCTATTTGCTGACTTAGGACAAGTGAAAGCCAGAGCTAACCAAAAACCGTTTTCCACATAAAAACATTCCTTTTAATATTCCTTACCCTAGAGCTCTGCTCATTAAAAGGAGAGAAAAAATGGGTGAAAAAAAATGATTACCGCTCAAAAATCTCAGCACGAGGTAGCAAGTACGTAACTAGATGAGTTCTAGCAAAGCAACTCTAAAGCCAAATTCTTCACAAGCAGCCCTGGGAGGTACAGCCCCACGGCGCACTCAGGCCCACCGTGTGCCCCAAAAAGCTCAGGACTTCGGCTCCAGGCCACTCCAGAGCCTGCAATTAAACCAGAGTCCGGCAGTAAGGGAGGGCAGTGGGGGAGCGCCTGGAGCCTATCACCTGCAGGAAGCCACCACAGTCCAGGCTGGCAACACGGCCGAGACGCAGAGCAGACAAGGCTTCATCTGAACAGCACACTACCAGCTCTCACTAAGAGCTTTATTTTAAACGACCTAACAGCCCAGGTGTATTCTCCTGAACTGAGCAGGTAATAGACAGGAAATTTAAGGTGGGGCTGGGGAGTATTCAAATCAGTGGTTTGCAGAGAAAGGCAGACTGTTAGTGGTGAGGAACACAGTGCTGCAAGGGGTCACAGAGAAATGTTATTAAATGCACAAGTTCAAAAGGCACAGCCAGGTGGGAACAAACCCCCAGCTCCATAAACTCTGAAAGCGACTCCGTGTGAAATGTAAAATGCATTCAGGAAGATAGCCCTCCCCTTCAGGAAAAACGTAAGTCACGTGACCGGTGTCCTGGTGGAAGCTGCTCCCCTCAGGGAATCCACCACAGGCTATTTTCACCCTCAGCACTTCCAACGAAGGGTATCGCGCACATCCTGCCAGAAGGATGCATCCATACTGGGGTCTTCTTTAAGAACCTGGCTCCATGTTTAGTCTTAACAAGTGAAGTGGGCTCTACTGCCCACTTTGGCCCTTGACGTAACACTCCAGCACCTGACACAAACCTTGCAGAACAGCGCACGTTCCCGGGGGTACTGCACGATGCCCTGGGGCGCGCGCCATGGCACAGAGTCAGCCCAGGACACGGGGGCATCTGCGACGGGCAGAACAGGCGCCCACAGATGCTGGGGGTGAGCCCGACCCCCAGCTGGAAAGGACGATATGAGGACATATCAGAGAAGCACCAGTGAAGCAGGCCCAGGCGATGTGTCTCGGTAGGGCCCTGTGGGCAGACGCCTATTCTGAAAGGAAGAAAATCACTGCAATTGGCAACCCCGCCTCCCCAACACCAGTATTAACAGCACATGGCTCCTGAGCTTCGTACCTTGCTAAGTCACTTCAGTCGTGTCCGACTCTGTGCGACCCCACAGACGGCAGCCCACCAGGCTCCCCCGTCCCTGGGGTTCTCCAGGCAAGAACACTGGAGTGGGTTGCCATTTCCTTCTCCAATGCATGAAAGCGAAAGGTGAAAGTGAAGTCGCTCAGTCAGGTCCGACCCAGCGACCCCATGGACTGAAGCCTACCAGGCTCCTCCATCCATGGGACTTTCCAGGCAAGAGTACTGGAGTGGGGTGCCATTGCCTTCTCCGGCTTCGTACCTAGTCGAGGAAAAGACCCACACAAACAAGCCTTCTCAGAAAATTCCCACCTGCGAAGTTAGCATACCGGAACAGAGGTCGGGAAGCTGGTGATAGGAGAAGTGCGGTCCTCCCAGGGAAGCAGGGGACCGGGAGTGCTGTGTCCAGTAGGGTCAGGCCCAAGACAGACGGGGTATCCATTGTAGGTTATTTTCACCACACACTTTCCCACACGGCCCCAGCAACCCACATCCAAGTATCTCACTCACTCATTAACTCTGTTACAGCGATAGGTTATTACCATTATCTCCATGCTTTTAATTTTTATTAAAATGCCCAAATGTGATGGGAGGAGGGGCTGTTTTTCTTCCCCACAAATTAATTCTCTTTCCTTTTCAGTTATTTTTTTTTCTAGTCTAGACTATAATATTTCTAGAAGTAGTTCCTACATAATACATGTTTTAATTAGATTCACTGTGAATCAGTAAGAAAACTGATACAATTTCTTTCTAGTAATTCTATTGAGGTTCTTATGTAGAAGTCCTAAATAATCAGAAATGATGCTACAATGTTCCTTTCTCATAATGAATTCGACGTCAATGTTTAAAGTATAACAGAAATATAAACTAACAACTAGGATGGTAACAGTCGTTTGGTTTCCTGCCATTCTACAGTACACTGAAATATCTAGGCTTACCACGATTTACAATTTTGCAAACATTAAAGGAATACAATCAAACAGCCTTACTTTCAGAGCTACAGACTCCTCTGAGACAACCTGACCCATGTGCGCAGTTTTACAGGTGACAAGCCCGTCAGAGCACTGGAAGAATACACCCTCTGTTCCCAGCTCTCAGTGTACTTGTCCATCAACTCAGTTTTGTCAAGGTATATGTAAAGGCAAACCATCAAGTTCAGAGAGTTTCTCCCAACAGACGTTTTTGCATGCCAGCTTTTGAAACTAGGCTTACCACGATTTACAATTTTGCAAACATTAAAGGAATACAATCAAACAGCCTTACTTTCAGAGCTACAGACTCCTCTGAGACAACCTGACCCATGTGCGCAGTTTTACAGGTGACAAGCCCGTCAGAGCACTGGAAGAATACACCCTCTGTTCCCAGCTCTCAGTGTACTTGTCCATCAACTCAGTTTTGTCAAGGTATATGTAAAGGCAAACCATCAAGTTCAGAGAGTTTCTCCCAACAGACGTTTTTGCATGCCAGCTTTTGAAAAATAAAAAAGTAGGATACAGAAGTTAAAATTCACTAGACTCTGCATCTATATAGTACATAAGAGAAACACCCATTGGAAGTTGCTAATAGGCCCACGGGAAAGAAAAGCACTGAGGAAAACAATGTTTTCACTCGGGTGGCCTTTCAAAAACCCCCCCGCACGTCCCTCTGCTGCTCAGGCCACACGCCCCCTACCAGGAGGCGGGGCCCACTAGCCTCTGGGACTGAAAGACATGACAGTCTCTGCCTCCAATAATCAAAGTTTGGGAATGAAAACATGAAGAAACCTATTACAACACAGTATGGTAAGGGCTAGGGCAGAAGGAGCCAAAGAAGGCTTCATTACAGATTGGTGAGCCAAGCAGTGGGGCCAGATGAACGCTCTGAGAGAAGAGCATCTGGGGGGCACTCGGGGGAAAAGGGGGTGCGTGAACACGAGGAACTGAGTACAGATAGAGCTGAAGACAGCCAGCCAGGGCAGCAAGGGCAGGTGGCCATGCTGGGACGCTGCATGCCGCGCTAGGAGCTCAAGCCAGAGAGCACCAGCCCTACAGGCAGCTTCCCAGGGCCACTGCTGCGACACCCGGGGGCTGCAGTCAACGGGGCACCATCACACACTAGACCCAGGTCGGGATCCTAGACCAGAGCCCGCTTAAGGGCAGCACCCGAACATGTCACTGTTATTTCTAAACAGAGATAAGGCACCAAAGTTTCTGTTTTTAAATTTAATCACAAAACAAGGGAGAGAAGCTCTAAAGTTGTCTCTTGGGGACTTAAGGACAGCAGTTAATTCTAAAAAGAGGCCATCACTCGCTTGCTTCCTGACTCGGGATGAAGTGGAGCTGCCCATGGCTAGGGCTGTGCTTATTCCCAGAAGACTACTGTGATCTGTGCCCTGACTCCCTCATAAATTACCCAAATCCACTTACAAAGAAGTGTCCTGCATATGTAACCATCATGCCAAGTGTGTCAGGGAGAGGTGGGGGACAGGGGGAGCGAGGGACAGACCGACAGACAGCAAGAACACAACCCAGCTGCCATGTCAGTGGAGATCAATGACTCTCTGGAGATGAGAAAGCAGGCAGACTTGCCAGTGGTGTGGGATCCTGGCTCAGGACAGGCTCGGCGGGCATAGATGGAAGACAGGACCTCACCTCCGGACACCCAGAGCTCCCTGGAACATCCGGCCACAGCTCAGCTGCAGCTGGTTAGATTTGGGGGAATAAGAGAGAGGGCAGAACACAGCCGAAATGTCATGAATTATCAAGTGACAAGAGCAGAGAGAAGTCTGAGGAATACCATCATCAAAAGGGCAAGAAAGCAGGAGAAACAGAAACAAAGGCTCAAACAAGTGGAGGAAGTTTGGGGGTGGAGGACCCTTTTAACTGAGCAGTCTCAGCCACCACAGTTGTTTAAAAAACAAAACACCATCCCCCAGAGAATTTTACAGTGCAGAGAGCCCACGGAACAAATGAGATGAGAAAGATAAGGGGTAATCTGGCAAATCACAGGTCATCAGGATAGAGACATCAGTGAGACCCAACAGAAGTAAACTGAAACATACCCGGAAATATGCCACATTTCAAATCTGAGAGGGAGGGCGCGTTATTCAACAAATGGCACTGGGACAGCTAGGCTGTCATCTGGAAAATATAAAACTAGCTTTGTACCTTAGACCAAATAAATTCCAGATGGATTGGTTAAACGCAAAATGAGAAACCACACAAGTTCTATATAAGCACCCCACAGGGAATGGTTGCTGTGTACAATGCATTACGTTTTTATGAGCACAATCCATGCACATGTACAGTCACGTGTACAATGCACACTGCACACTGCATTTCTAATTACGACACAACACCCCGAAGCCAGGCGAGACCGACAAAGGCAACATCAAAAGGAAAAACCCAAACTGCATGGCAGTCTTCTGGGAAAAAAACCCAAACCTGGAAAACAAGTTCCTAAAACTTTCACTAGAGACAAAAGGACAATTTCCTTGAAACTTATAGAGCTCCTAAAAAAGAATAAAGACAAGATCAACAACCCAACAGAGAGGGGGCAAAGGATATAGAGAGCTCAACAAAAATAAATTAAATGGATCACCTGAACATGTGCCCCCACACTGAGCGGTATTCCTCACCTCCTCACATTCTGTGGGGATCCCACAAACGAACTCGGCAACACCCCAGTAATCACAGGAGCACAGACCATGTGACCCACAGCCAACCCCACGTCCGTGCAGGCTTCTCCTCTGCAGACACGCTTACCACACATAAAAGGCCACACGTGCTGTCTGCCACCCGCAGGTGGCACGCACAGGACAAGGAAGTAACAGCGTGGTCTGTAGTAGTGAGATGGGAACAGAGCCCATCAACAGAGACCCAGGGCAGCAGCTCTGTAGGCAACACAATGCTCATCAAGAAAGACGCCAAGAGGCACAAGCGACGGACAGACCTATGCATGCGGTAAGGCACCAGTCATCTATCTATAAATACAGAGTCTTTCTGGAAGGTTCTCAAGAAACAAAGAGGGGAACAGAACTGCATGGGTTCCTGGGTAAAAATAAACCAGTTTCAAAAATGTGAAATAAAAAGTATCTACACTCAGGTAAGGGAACAGAAGCTTGAAATGTTCTGTGTATCCTTCCCCAAGTGCATGGGGGACAAGGGAGTGAGGAGAAGGGGATGGTTCATTGAATATTCTTTTGTAGCTTTTCAATTTATTTTTACCTCTCAGTATTAAAATATTCTTAATTTAAAAGATTACCGGGTACTCTTTAATTAAAACTGTTTTCCTTGAAGAGGCTGGGGGCAGAAGCCAGGTTACAGGAGGCTGAGGAATAGCTGACAGTCAGGCCCAGAGCAGTAGTACTGATTCCAAGGAGGCTGCTGTGTCCTGTATCACTGGGGGGGTGTGTGCGCGCACGCGCTCAGTCACACTCATGAAGAGCGGCACAGATGAGAGATCCATTTGTACTGAATTATGTATACACTATGTTTTCAAAGAATACCTAAGTATATATTTAGATAGGCATTAGAACCTTGGAAGACTTCACACCAGACTGTTAAAAATGGGCGCCCCCTGGAAAGCAAGACCTGGCCACAGAGGAACGAGACTACAGTGGATGGCCGAGGGTTCACGTGCAAGGAAGGGTTCTGCTGCCTCTAGCAAAGTGCTGATGCGCCAAGTGGGAAAACAGCGGAGGTCAAAGGTTGGCGTGGGGAGGTGGGGAGGACAGGAAGTGGCAGGGTACAGCATGTGACCCAACAGTGTCCCTGAGGAAACAGAAAGATGTGACCAGGACGGAGGCAGAGGGGCTTCCTGGGACAGAAAGGAAAGCTCTGCCCCTGAAAGGAGCAATTAAAGATAGCACGGGGACAGGGAAGACATTTTGAGGGCTGGTGATTTTTCTACAAACCTGCACAACATCCACCCCAAGCCCTGATCCCTCACAGGCGAGTCCACGGTCCCGCTGCCAGCCTTGCCTCCTACATGTGACATTCTGCACCAGCGAGAGCCGCCAGGGCGGCGATTACTGAAAGAGGGTCTGTCCTGCCACTGTCTTCTCTTCACTCGAAATGACTCCAGGCCTTCTGACCCAGAACAAAACAAGCTGCTTCAGAACTAATCAAACATTTTGTCACTTCTCGATAACTGCTTTTGACTTTGATAGGAGTGTTTCTATAACGTTTGGGTCTTACAGGGCAGCTGTGAAACAGAGAGGCTACTACACAGAGTGAGGCATATACGAAACAGCTATGGAGACTGGGTGAGACTCTCCTGCGGAAATGAACTTCTAAACCGTGTACGTTGAGGGTGAAAGTAGAAAATCAGGAAACCCTCAATAATCTGTAGACTATCAATAATAGTGAACCTGCAGCAACAATTCTTAAACTAGAGAGAAGTAGTATTCTGAGTGGGGGGTTTCTCAAAACAAAAAAAAAAGATATTCAAGGGATCTCTAAAATTTAACCCATCGAAGGCAAGGAAAAAGGATACTTAAGTAGAAACTGCTTTTCCTAGATGTAATAAAAATTTTCTTTTCATTTATTAACAGTCACCAATTCCGCCAACAAACAGAAGCTGGACCAGCTCAGGTCCCTTCTCCTCAATTCCTCTGAAGCTGTAAAATGCACACATGAATTTGTTGGGAAAATACAGTCATCCAAAATGTCCTCAATCCAAAAGAAGGGAAATAAAGTGTACAGGACCGAGGAGAAAATGGGTAAAATAAAGACTAAATAAAAATAATGAACTTCAAGAAGTGCAGAAACAAAGCTAATATTGATGTTTATCTACACTTATATTCTAACTTGCATCAGCGATGCCACCCCATTGCTCATCACATCCTAACAGGATAGGAAACTTCTAGCTTCCACAACCACACCCCAGAACACATGTGGAATAAGAACGCAAACGTCTGTCTAGTTGAACAACGCACACGTAAACTAGCTCATGTCAAAGTAAGTGGCCTGAATTTAACCTGAGGGCAAAGGACAGTAACTCAAGTGTCACATAGTCTGAGCCATCGTATAGCAGGAAAGGAGCAGGACGACAGCTTAGAAGAGGCGAGGAGTTTTCATCTGTAATGAACACACTAGCAGCAAGAAAGCAGTGAAAACTGCACCCCAGGATGGCTTAATTCCCATGCCATGTACTTCACTATAAAAAGAAGACAGTCTTTGGGACCTACAAAAGCTGCCCCCCCCCCCGGCCCCAAAAACTCCAATCAATCTGTCTCAGGACACCCTCTCCTGCAGTGCACTGAAGGAAGTCAGACTTGCTGGGAGTGGCCTTAACGGGCGGCCTTGGACGTGGGCTGCCCGGAACAAGCGTGACTGCGGAGCTGCAGTGGCCTTCCAGGCACAGCATTTCCTTTAACCTGAGCAGGAAGCACAGTGGCTCCAAGCAAAGTCCCTTCTTGTGGTTTCAGACAACTCCCAGCTCCAGCAGGCCAGGGTTTAGGATTAAAGGAGAAACCAGAGGAAGCCACTTCTAGCTCACATGACAAACTACTCGGTGTCTCCCTTCGGAACTGCCATGATTTCCAAAAACTTTTGGAAAATCAATGAGACAAAGTCAGTTCTTGCTCGCCTTGGGCGCGGGACTGTTAGCAGGTGTGTTCACCACACCTGTGTGGACCCTAAGCCTCTCTGGTGCTCATCCCACAGCGGAGGGCTTCGGAGCTTGACCAGGGCACACAGCCGGACCACCACCAACTGCCACACTCCTGTGCTAAGTACTTTGAAAACAGTTTCTGCACCCTCTCGCAGTAGGTCCGTGAAGCTCCTGACCCAAGGATTCCAGACACAAGGGCAGGAGGGGCTTACAGCGTGCCCCTGGAGCTGACCATCAGCCCCAAGAGCAGAGTGGCCTCTGCCACCTTTCAGTGCAGCTCCTCTGGAAGCCCAGACCTGTGGGGCACAGCGCTGCGCGCTACACAGCCATCCACCAGGTGGACTCCAGTCTTGAGAGTCAGGTCCCTTGGGATGGCCAGATGTTGGCGACACTCCAAAGATGACCGGGTGAGTGTTAGGTGTAAGGGATTAAGAGGCTACTAGCCACGAAGGAAAAAGAGTCCTCCGGAAACAAGCACCGGAAACAATCCACCTATCCACCAACTGATGGATGGATAAACAAAACGGGGCATATCCACCCACACAATGGAAAGCACTCAACCTACAAGGAGAGAAGTGCTGACACAGGCCCCGTACAACCCGAGCGACCCTTGAGAGCAGGGCACTGAGGGAAGGCAGTCAGCCACAGAGACCACACACCATAACCCGGCTGACATCAAGTGTCCACAACAGGCAAACCCACGGACAGAACGCAGTACAGTTCTCAGGGCTAGGGGAGGGAGGATGGGAAGTGACACAAATTGGCACAGATTTCTTTTAGGGGTGATGAAAATGTTCTGGAATCAGCAGGGATGATTACACAACTCCATGAATATACGAAGAAACACTCCATCACACACCTTCAAGGGGTGAATTTCACAATATAGGGATTAAATCTCAATAAAGCTGTTATTTAAAAACATAAGCACATACCACAGCACCTTATCATCTATACAGAGAAAAGACAGCAAAGGATAAATGTAAACACTTTCCAAAACTCTGACTTTATAATTAAATAAAACGAAAGGAAGAGGCAGTGTCAAGTGGAAGCCAGCGACCATCACCAGTTTCCACTACACACCTATAGTGCCGTCAGCTATGAGCACCATGAAGCCACCCTGCTCTCCCTCCAGGTTCTATGAACACCTTCCTTTCTGAAACTTAAAATGTCTAGTTTACATTCTCCACACTTTTAAACTTCTTCTACAAGTCCTGGGAGAAAGAAGAATTTTAAAATAACACAGTGAGACTTTGGAGAAGCAATTGAAAATAACCACTGTATCAGAAAATTTAATTACTAGCAAGTCTCTCTTTAAACAAGATAAAGAATAAAAAACAACCATCAAAGTCTCTAAACTCAGAGAGCTCAAAACAAAACACAACATCTTAAAACAGAAATGTAAACAGAGATTTAACCAGGCTGCTTTTTCAGGACTGCCCTAAATGTCAGACTGAAGAGATACTAAGAAGCAAAGGCTTACATGGTAATTTCACATGAGTTTTGCATCAATGTCAGGCATACACTTGACATCAGCAAAAGAACAGAAAGTTAAATGAATGTGAGTGAGCTTAGTTTGTCCAGGTAAAACTAGACACCATGACTGTTTCTGAAACATGGAAGCAAGAGCCCCCAAAGTTACTCACTATAACTTCATTATCAAGGGCAGGCAGATCTCTCCAATTCCCCACAGATGAACAAGAAAAATGCCAACTCCAAGTAACTACATATTCAAAGTCAACTTAGAAAACACTTAACATTCTGAAACATAAATTTTACACTCCCTAACAACGTACCTTACTTAAGTTAGCGCTCCTAGAGAATTCCCTGGCAGTCCAGTGGTTAGGACTGGGCATTCTCATGGCCAGGGGCCTGGGTTCAATCCCTGGCAGGGGAAATAAGATCTTGCAAGCCCTGTGTTGCAGCCAAAATCATTCAAAAAAAAAAAAAAAAAAAATCAGTGCTCCTCTAAAGAAAGCCAAAGAAGACAAGGCAGCAAAGGAAGCTCACTGTATACCTGGTGGGCACCTCACAGGGACCTCATGGAACCCCCAAACAAGCCCACAAGGCCATCCACTCCAAAACACCAGGAAAATGGGATTCTAGTAATGGTCACACAGCTGGTCAATTCTGAGCCCATGCCAGACCAGCAGAGGGGGAGGAAGGGGGGATTGGGGAGGGCAGTCAGCCCCCAAACCTCATCCAAGGGGTAGTTCTGGTTTGACAAAAGTCTCTCTTACCAAAGATACTTTTTTCTAGCGTTACCTCACTGCCCATTTCTCTTCCAGCCTTAGCTCACTGCCCCGTTAAAATCACCATCTTCTGCATCTGTACACACTGAAGAATCCCCTTCAAGAGCTGACCACGAACGGTGTAGTAACCTACAGCTACGGACAGCGGCAGCGCTTAGGAGCAGAGGACTGCCTGGTGAAACTGGCCACTGGAGACTGAACCCCCATGAGCAGCAGCACCCCAAAGCCTACTGAGCTCCCTGAGGACAACCACATTTCAAGGACCCTGCTTTCCCTTTGTTGTAAATGCAAGAACATTTTTAGGGTGGGATTTGAACACACACTTTAAAAAGGAGACTAGTCTCAGAGGTAGTACCTATCTCAAAAGAGATATGACAGATTCAAAACCAGTATAGGTACCACAACCACGTCTCAAAGGAAGTCATTAAAAGCCACAATTCACCAGTGAAAGACAGCTGAAAAACCACCACTAGCAAATCAGAGAATCAAAGTTTTCATTTAGGACACTCAGCCGTGATCGGAAAGCACTTAAGATTACTGGTGTGACTGCAATCTTCCACTTTCCAAAGAAAATCAGTTTTAATACAAAAACACACACCACACATGGTCACGTATAAATCCTTTTACTTGGAGAACAATCCTAGCACAGGGTCCCAGGGGGCTGCTAAAAATAAGTTTGAACTCCAAACACTTTGTGTTTACATAGTTTTGAAACATTTAGACAAAAGTTCACATTTCTAAGTGAATGACCACTCTGCCCTTCCTGTTTAATTTGAAGACACCAGATCCTTTAACTAGTCCTAGTCGGCTCCCCATCAGTCTGGGATCCGTTTCTACAAAGGAAGGCGGGTCATCAAGAAGTAACTGTTTCACGGGTGTTCAAGGCTCCAAACCCGTTTTTCCTTCTGTTACGGTAGCCTGATTCTTACATGCAATATAAACACAGACACAGGAACACATTCAGAAATACACACATGCCCTCCAT
Organism: Aepyceros melampus; assembly: GCA_006408695.1. Taxonomy (NCBI): domain Eukaryota; kingdom Metazoa; phylum Chordata; class Mammalia; order Artiodactyla; family Bovidae; genus Aepyceros; species Aepyceros melampus. The sequence goes on from SJXQ01006157.1 coordinate 185,250, forward strand.
ACACACGCATACATGCACACACTCACGTGTGTACTCACATACACGCACACACGGACACGTGCCCACGGCGGCCTGCGGCCCCGCGCCGACCCTAACCTCCTCGGGGCGACTCGGGCCCCACCGCTCCGGGGATACCGGCACCTAGGCCTCGGGCCCCACACGGCACCCTGCAAACGTCTTCTACCCTTCCAGCACCTTCTAATCTCCACCTCCCACCTCACTAGCGGCTTCCTTTTCTGATAATAAACACCAGATTTGGAGGAACCAAGAGGACACACTGTGTAGCGGTTATCTGTGCCCAAGAGCCTGATTAAGGGGACAAAGGCCTTATCGCGCTTCCAGCGGAAGACGTGGACCGAAGGCCTGGCCGGCCGCGAACTCAGCTCAGGGCGCTCTTCCCAATCCCGGAGCCCCCTCCCCCGGGTCCCCAAAGGGCGTGCGGGGCCAGGCGGGGTCCTGGGGTGCGGGTTCGGAGTGCGAGGTGGGGATGGCAAGTTGAAGTGAGGGTGGGGTTGGAGGTGCCGGGTGGAGAGGCTTGGGACACGAGTGAAGTGCGGCGCGGACGCTTGGGGTGCAAGTGGGAGGTTGAGGTGGGGGGTCGGTGAGGACACGGTTAGGGCGGAAGCTCCGGGCGCGGGTAGGAGTTTGCAGTAATGTGGCAGCGTGAGGAGCAAGGCGTGAGGTCAGGTTCCGGTGGGGGTTTGGGGTGGGGGCCTGGGGCGCAGGTACGCACCTTGTGGCAGGCCGGGCAGGTGGGCAGCGTGCTCTTGCCCCCGGGGCCGCCGCCGCCGCCGCCGCCGCTCAGGCTGCTCTGGATCTGCGTGAGCTCCTGGCGCAGCACCTGCTTCTGGTGGAAGCTGAAGGCCGGGTGGTTGGAGGCCATGGTGAAGAGCAGCAGGAACTCATCGCCCGTGCGGCCCTCGTTGAGCTGCAGCCCGTAGTTGTGGATGATGGAGTCGATGTGCGTGAGCGTGCGGTACAGTACACCCGCCGCCTCGCGCTGCTCCGAGCCCAGCAGCGCCAGCGACACCAGCAGCTTGCTGCGCACCACCTCGTCCGTCAGGTTGGTGAGGCTGCCCAGGTCGGCCGGGTTGTTGGCCTTGATCTCCGAGTCGCGCAGCGAATGGTAGTCCTTGCGGGCCAGGTCCTCCAGGCACGAGCCGAGGAAGCGCAGCTCGAGCGGGATGCACAGGTCCAGCAGGCCGCACAGGAACTCCACGCGCTGCGGCGACGGCAGCTCCGAGAACCAGCGGTACACGCCGTCCCTCTGCAGCGGGCAGCGCTTCTCCACCATGCTGCCGCCCGCGCCGCGCCGCCA
>SJXQ01006157.1:197202-209098 GCA_006408695.1 Aepyceros melampus
TCTGTTCTGGGCTGAATTGTGCCCCCCCCACCCCACCCCTGCTCCCAGAAGATGTGTTGAAGTCCTGACCCCCAACGCCTGGGAGCCAGCCTTGTTTGGAAACAGGGCCTTTGTGGAGGTAAACAGGTTGAGGCAAGGCTTTCAGGGTGGATCCTAAACCAGTAGGACTTGTGTCCACATACAAAGAGAAGCATAAAGGGAGCGGCCAGGTGAAGACAGAGGCCAAGAGTGGGGTGATGTGGCCGCAATCCAAGGACACCTGGGCACCCCACCCCCGACTCTGAAAGAGGTGGGAGGGACACTCCCAGAGCCTCCAAGAGGCAGCACAGCCATGCGCACGCCTGGACTTCAGACTCATACTCCGTACTGTGAGAGAAGCCACTTCTGGTGTTGGAAGCCCCTCTGGTTTGTGGTTCTTGGTTATCGCGGCCCTAGAATGCTGATCCAGCCTCCAAGACCCAGGTGGGGATGGCCGCATGGTGAATGTGCAGTGCTGCCCGTGAAATACCAGCCCTCCCCACCTGTTTTCTCTCATCATCTCAGGCTACCGAGGCAGGAAACCACATTTTATGTGCCTGTCTTCCCTCACATCCAGGAGTCACTGTGAGGTCCTGTTCTGGCCAGTGAGACCCAAGTAAGTCTGCCAAGAAGTTTCTAAAACACTTCTGCTTCTCAAAGCAAAGGACAAGTGTGCTAGGTGCCCCTCTTTCCTCTCCCCATCCGAGCTTGCTTGAGCACAACGTGGCCACAGTGTTGGGGGCCGCTGCACTGGGGAACCAGCCTGCCATCTTGTCACCTTGTACCTGACATCACCCAGCTGCTCAGCTTGTCCCATGAGAAAAATAAAACCACTTTTTTCAGCCTCCTTGGGCTTTCTGCTCCCTGCCGCTGAAGCCTTCCTGGGTACCATACTCTGCCTGCATGAGCCTTTCCAAGCCTATCTTCCCTCCAGGTGACCAGAGAGGTTAAAGGCAGGTGCTCTGTGAGTCAGACTCCAACCCTGTCTCCCTGGCCTCCAGCTTGCAGTTCCGCCTCCTCCCAGGGCCTCACTCCCCTAGAAATAGAGATAAAGATATCCACTTGAAAAGATGGCAGGAGAGTCAGATGAGATACTCCCGGCACTTAGCAGATGCTGGAGAAATAGTGCTGCCACCATTTTCAGGAGCGTCTCCATCCCTGGGTCCTGATGTACGCAGCGCTCCACAAAATCCCAAGCACTGGAAACGCAGTGCACTCAGGGTCAGGGCAAGGAAACTGACCCATCTCACTTGGGCTCTGAACCAACAATTGACACCCCATAGGTTCCCGAGCCTCAGAGCTCACCGCCTAACTTTGGCCTGAGCCAATCCCATGTCAGAGAACAAGAACAGCCCTATATCATCATCATGGTTGTCAGCACTGTGGGAGCTGGCTCGGTGCATGGGGCACGGCACAGGCATCACTTGCCGGAGGACAGACAGCAAGTGACAGAGCAGGGCTTCGAGACCGGCAGCTCCCCGTGCCTCCTGCCAAGGCCGACCGAGCTAAGGGTTTTGGCACCAAGAGCAGGAAGGGCAGAAATGCCAGGGGACAAAGCACTTTCATGCCTCATTTAACCCTATGACATGCTTTGAAATCAATAGATCGTTATCCTCACCTGGCAAGGAGGCGATCAGGCCTCAGGGAAGGAGAACAGAGGCTGGCAGAGCTCACACAAGAAAAAATGTTTCCTGACCCCAAATCCTACTGCCCTGTGCCCTCCAGAAAGGCTGAAAATCAAGCCCGGGTCAGGATGATGGCTCTGTGGGCAAGGAGGGTCACTGGAGCTAGCACCTGTGCTAACCTGCTGGAAGCTGGGTAAGCTGCATCGTCATCTCACTCAGCCCTCTCTGGACAGGAGAAGAGACCGAGGCTCAGGGTGGCCACTTGCCCACATAGACAGCCAGGAAGGACAGACTCCACTTCCTGCCCACTCCGTGACCCTAATCACTTTGAGAATTTCCTCCCCAAGCAGAGGCCTTTGCCCTGCATTTTAACGATATGTGTAGGATATATGCTTGTATATTAATATGTGTTTGGCTTCAGCTTAAGGTTTTCTGAAGAGGGAATCGTGTGGCTCATATTTGTAACCACTGGTCCATATGTCACATGTGTGATTCTTGGTGATGGGCTTATTTTCTTTCCTACAGGGATAGTATTCCTCAAGAACTTCTAGATGGAGCCATCAGAACCATACCTGGATAGTTTATGGCAAGGCCATGCTGGCATGTCCCAGATGGAGGTTAATATTGTCAAAACATGTGCCGGTGGCTTAATGGAATTCCAGTTTCCTGAGAGCAGGGGCTGGGTCTGGTACTTTTCTTCCACCTGTGTTTCCAGCTCTAGACAGATGCCTTATAGGCAGTTATTAAATATTTTGAGATGGTAGTTCTGAATTCCCAAATAAGTTTTTGTGACGCTTCTCCCAAGCAGAATCTTTTTCTTCTGTAAAGATCATGGTACTGGGCTAATTTCTCCAATTAAGATATTTGTCTACCAATTATGATTTGTTATGTATAATTATGGTTCTACCCAAGTGCTTGAAAAGTGGAATGTTTTCCAAAATATTGTTGATATTTCTTTATAGCATAGCCTCAGTCCCAGGATGGGAAGGACTTGAGCTGGAAGACCATTTAGCCGTCAGGCAGGTTAAGTTCTTAACTAGTAGATGAGGAAAATAGGTTAAGGGCCACCAGGGATCACCTAGCCAACTCACTCATCACTTGAGTAGGGGAGTGATTGCTGGTGCAGAAAATAATTGATGTCATTTACAACTTCTTCAGGTTTTTGATCAGTTACATTTTACCAAATTTCTCTGTATTACCTATGTGATAACAGTTGGCAATAATATGTGCTAGTCACTATTCATCTGTGGTTCTGACATCAGGTATGAATTTACCCATGTAACTTGCTAATTAGTAGCTTCCAAGGGCAGCTCTGCTTGCTTGTGGTGTCTAGTAAACGTAATCAATACATGTTTGTTGACTGAATAATTGACGAAATTTGGATTGAAATGCTGCCTGTGGCTTTCTCATTGACTGTGAAGGCCCACTTAGTGGGCATCCTAGACCCTTCTAACTGATGCTGGGCTTTAATGAGAAATACCTTTGGTTGCAAAGAATGATGATGTTGAACATTTAGGGTTTATTTTTTTCGTGGGACAAGAAATCCAGAGATGGGTAGTTGGTGGTGCTGCCTCAGCAATGATGCTCATTGATGTCAGGGACAGCATTTGTGTGGTTTGTGATTTGGTCCTTCCTAATGGTATCTACAACTGTGGGCAGGAATCCCTCAGAAGAAATGGAGTAGCCATCATGGTCAACAAGAGTCCGAAATGCAGTACTTGGATGCAAACTCAAAAATGACAGAATGATCTCTGTTCGTCTCCAAGGCAAACCATTCAGTATCACAGTTATCCAAGTCTATGCCCCAACCAGTAATGCTGANTGTCTTGGCTGTATGAACATAAAGGTGCATGTATATTTTCAAATTTGTGTTTTTGTGTTCTTCAGAAAAATGCCCAGGAGTAGGATTGCCGGATCATATAGTAATTCTATTTTTTCATTTTTAAAGGAAGCTCTGTGTTGTTTTCATAGTGGTGCATAAATTTACATTCCCACCAACATCGTGTGAGGGCTCCTTTCTTCCACATCCTTTCCAGTACATGTTATTGTCTTTTCGATGCCGCCGTTCTGATGGGTGTGAAGTGATACCTCATTATGGTTTAGATTTGCACTTCTCTGATGACTCATGATCTTGAGCATCTTCTCATGTACCTACTGGCCATCTGTATGTCTCTCTGGAAAAATGTCTATTCAGATCCTCTGCTCATTTTTCAACTGGATTATTTTTTTATATTGAGTTGTATGAGTGCTTTGTACATTTTGGTTATTAACCTCTTATCAGATATCTTGTTTGGAAATATCTTCTCCCATTCAGTAGACTGCCTTTTTATTTTGTTGATAGTTTCCTTTGCTTTACAAAAGCTTTTTAGTTTGATATAGTATCATCTGTTTATTTTTTTTCCCTTGCTTAAAGAGACAGATCCTCCAAAAATACTGCTAAGACCTCTGTCAAGGAGTGTATTGCCTATATTTTATTCTAGGAGTTTAATGGTTTCAAGTCTTACTTTTAAGTCTTTATTTTGTTTATTTTTATATGAAGTTTGGGAAAATAGTCCAGTTTGATTATTTTTTGGCCATCCAGTTTTCCCAACACCATTTATTGAAGAGGTTGTCTTTTCCCCATTGTATATTCTTGCCTCCTTTGTCATAGATTAATTGACCATAAGTGTGTGGGTTTATTTCTGAGCCCTCTATTCCATTAATCTCTGTGTCTGGTTTTGTACCAATTTCATACTGTTTTGGTTACTGTATAGTAAGTATACAGTATACTTAAGTATACTCTAAGGTCAGGGAGTATGACACCTCCAGCTGTGTTCTTCTTTCTCAAGATTGTTTTGCCTACTGGTGTCTTATGTGTTTACATACAGGTTTCAGAATTTTTTGTTGTAGTTCTTTGAAAAATGCCATTGGTAACTTGATAGAGATTGCATTGAATCTGTAGATTGTTTTGGGGAGTATCATCATTTTAACAGTATTAATTCTTCCTATCCATGAGTACTGTATATTTTTCCATTTGTTTATATTGTCTTCAGTTTGTTTCATCAATGTCATAGTTATCTTTTTTTTTGTCTGTGGTGAGAACACTTACAATCTACTCTCTAGCAAATTTCAGGGGCACAGTATGGTATTAACTCTAGGGGTGAACACTGTACATTAGATCCCCAGAACGTATTCATCTTATAACTGAACGTTTGTAACCTTTAATCAGCATTGATTTCTATTTATGATGACTTCTTTCTCAGCATTGTCGGGACCATAGTGGCCTGATACAATAGGCAACTCTCACTGTTTACCCCAGATTGGTAGCAGAGCGCTTGTGAAGCCGACATTGGAGCAGAGCACAGACTCCAAGGCACTGTCTCTTAGGAAGGTTCTGTCTCTAGCTGGGGAGCATCATGTACACACATGAATGAAGACAGCCCTTGGAATCATGGAGGTTTGTTACACTTGCTTCTTATATCGTCACATCACAAGGTAACACAAGCTTCCAAGCATTATAGTGGGCACCGTATATATTTAATCCTCAGCATGACTCTGCAATAGATAGGATGCTCTTGACTATGTATACCAGAAAATCCAACTGAAAAGGGCTTAAGTAAAAAAAAAAAATCACTGTCAGAAAGTCCTGAGGTGTGAAAGCTTTACAGTTGGTGAATGTATCGGCTCAAGTGTACCGCTGAGGACTCAGTCTTCTGTCTGTACATTCTGCCCTTCTCAGAATGTCAGCCCTGACCTTAGTCTGGTTCTCCTCATGCTCACAAGTGGCTGCAACTGTTCCAGGAATCACATCTAGCATCCAGAAGAAGAAGGAAGATTATTTTTCCATGTATAACAATTTTAAGGGCAAAGAAAAACAAAACAAAACAACTTTGACTGCAGCCCCTTAGTGCAGGTTGTAGCACAAGCCCATGCTTAAACTAACTTCAGACAAGAAGAATAGCGTCATCACTAGAGTCATAGAGTCATTGTTGACCAATAAGGATGCAGCTTCTGAGGCTGGAGCCAGCCTCTCCTGAAGCCCATGGCTGTGGAATAGAGTGTGGAAGCCAGAGTAATGTCAGGATTCTGTTTGCAAACAGTGAGGCCACTGAGGCTCAGAGTGGTCATAGAACTTGCAGGAGTCACATCTGATATGTTTTATGCCAGGATTCTAACACAGATCTGTCGGACCCGAAATTTCTCTCCACTGGAGCACCCTGCTGCTTTACACGAGGTGGCAAGGCTGGAGAGGGAAGGGCTTATGTTATTACAGAGCTGATATTGTCCTTTTACCGTCATAATCACAGTGGCCGTTGTACTCCATTAGAGGCAGCTTTCGAGAGTGTAGGTGCCCCATAATCATTAATTTTATAGCTGGGAAGATACAATCTAGCTTCAGATAACCGCATAGCTCAGTCCAACATTGTGCGAGGGTCAAGTCTGCCAGGTTAATTACCTCCTCTTCTGCTGGAAATGCACTCCACAGCCTGTAGTGCTTTATTCCTTCTTGTCCACCCCTTAGCTAGTTCTTAGCACCACACCAGGACTGGAAGGTGTTGGGTCTGCCTGGGTCGCTCAATAGCATCCCTGGGAAGCTGATGAGAGAGGACCTCCCAGGGGCTGACTGTAATGAGGCTGGAGCTTCCCCCAGACTTGCTGTCTCACCTATCACTGCTCCACTGCCACAAAGAAGGGAGAAGTGGATGTCTCAGCAACAGCCTCCTTATCCTGGTCATTTACTTGACAGTCACACAGCACTGCATATCACTAGCATGGAAACAGGGTGTGCCTTGCCTTTATCCTGAGATGATCAGGCTAAAAACCTTCTTCGTGTCGTCTGGGTTCATGAACAGTTAGCAACATCAGAGGGGACAGCTGGGGAAGCCCAGGGCTTTGGAAACCCAGCTTCTGTCTTTCCCACTTTGGCCTTGGACATGCCATTTATTCCCTCTGCCTCCCAATTCTCTTATCTGTGTGCCATTGGCCAGGCTGCTCTGTGGCTCAGGGACCACAGATACTGAAACCTGACGAGCGGCTGGCACCCAGGAGCAGCGGCCATGAGTGTTATCCTCACTGGACCTGGGCCAATAAAATTGGGACCAAGTCAAGGCTTCTACATGGAACTTTTTACAAATTACGGGCCAGTTTCTTACCACACATGGAGGTGGCCGAGGTGGATTTGGATGGAGCGACTTGATTCAGTAGTCATCTGACATCTTGGCACGCTCTGAAAGGAGAATTTAAATTTTCCTGTGAGGGCCAGCTTCAAAATCTTGGGAGCTTCCTTGCTTGGTCCAGGGAGCTGGGAAAGAAACACTCTTGGATTTACGTCTCCTCCTGGGTGAGTGTCTTAGCTCCCTCTGGCTGCTCAGTAGCTTACCACGTATTTATTCTCTCCCGGTTCCGGAGACCGGAAGTCTGAAATTCGTCTCACAAGTTTAAAAATCAGTGTCAGCAGGGTTGCTCTTTCTGGAGGCTCCAGGGGAGAATGTTTCTTGCCTTTTCCAGCTTCTAGAGGCTCTGCCTTGACGCATGGTCCCCCTCCTCCATTTTCAAATTTCAGTCCCTGCTTGCATCTTCCCATCCTGTTCTGACTCAGACCCTTCTGCCTCCTTCCCGCCCTCTTATAAGGACTCTATGAGGACATTGGGCCCCCCAGATAATCCAGGGTAGTCTCTGCCTCAAGATCTTTAACTCAGTCCCATCGGTGAAGTCCCTTTGCCCAGTAAGGTCACATATTCACGGAATTAGGACGTGGGTGTCTTTGGGGCCTATATTCACCTACTACAGAGTGTGTATAGCAAGCCTGTGGTGAAGGGGACCACGTGAGCATTAGAAGTGTGCTGTGCTTAATGCTCCAGGCAGTGACCAGACTCCTAGGGTGGCACCACCTGCTGAGGACCAGGAAGGGGTCCTAGGTTATTTCTGATGACCAAGAGAGAGCTGGATTTACAAATGCTGGATTGACACCAGCCTTCTGTTCTCATGAAAGTCCAGACAGGAAAACAGACCACACCAGCTACTGGGCAGGAGAATTCAATACAGGGCATTGGTTCAACAGATGTGAAAGTGCGGAGAGGCAGGGAGGGAACCGGTGGTAGTAAAGAGAAAATGTGTATCCTTCAGGCAGAGCAAAGATTTCCCCTACAAAGTCCGGTTGTCAGCTGGTTTGCTAGCTCGTAACCTTTACAAAACAGAGCTGTGACATGTTGGCTTAGCAAAGTCAATTTGTAGGCTGTATAACACCTCATCTAGCCCTGGCTAAGTTAAACATATGCCTTAGAATGGTTTTTGCACAGAACATGAGGATTGGAGCAAATGCTACATAACTGGAACATAGATAAGAGCAAGAAAGCAGGAGAGGCAACTGTCTGGTTTCTGCCCAAGTCTTCATCAGATCCATCCAAGTAGGAAACAAAGATGGTCAGACCTCAAAGACAGTCCCAGAATCCAAGTCAGGAAGTGTATTGGAAGCACGTACTCAAAAACCCAGGACCATTAGCAAAAATCCTCACCTAAAGGCATCTTTCTGCCTTGAGGTGTCGTATTAGTGATGATGGAAGCTGACACAATAGCAGGACATTAAAAAAACATCATTTCATCTTTTACTCAGCACTTTAAAATTTCCATGTTGTGGGAGTTCCCTGGCAGGCCAGTGATTAGGGCTCACTCGTGTTCCATTCCTGGTCAATCTCACAAACCTCACAGCGTAACTGCATCCCCTGCCAAAAAAATTTTCCCTGTTAATGTGGCTCTTATGATTTTACATAAAAGATGAGAACACAGGTGCATGTGTTTAATTCATAAATTTTTAAATGCACATATATTGTGCTGAAAAGTTTTTGCGCTAAAGAATTCACATCTACTAGCTGTCAAAACAAAAACAAAAATCCAAACCCCAAATCAGTGACTGTAGGAAACATTTTAGTTTCTGCACTGTGTAATTGAGAACTCCACGAGGGGGGCGACTGCAGGCAAACCATGAAGTCTGCTTACTTTCTCCCGGGTGGGAGCACCTGTGTGTAGAGAAGGTGTTTGGACAGTGTTTGCCTGTTGGTTTGTTTTCTGATTTGTTGGAACCAGGCAGAGGAGCCCTTCCACCTCCGTGTGGCCCCCACTTCTCAGCAGAGGGAGGGTTGGGTGTTGGGGAGAGGAGGGCTCTTATAGCCAGAAATAGGGGGACAGCTCTGGCTCTCACACCATACATGGGTGCCAGTCCTAATCACACAGGGCTTTACAGAGGAAACACAGTTCTGATCCTTCTGCCCTTCAAGGCTGGGTCAGGAGGTGGAAACCGCTGTCCCTCCCCCCTTCACCCAGAGCCCAGGCCTGGCTTGGAGATGAAGTGTGGGGGTGCACTGGTGTGGACTGTTGGTTGGGATTCTGATCGAAGGCTTTTGAGGAGAATGATCCCCCTGAATTATACAGGACACTGGCTTGTAGATACCTTTTTTTTTTAATTATTATTAAAGCAGAAGGTCCATATATTTGTCCACTATATTCCCAGATTAGCCTAGGACCCAAGGAAGGCTGACAAGAGTTGGGAAAGCATATTCTGAGCTCAGGGTAAGTTCTGGCCGTAGGATCGTCTCATCACCTCTCTGAGCCTCTGCTTTCCTCATCTGGATGAGGGGACAGTCCTGCCCACCACCACCTCCCACGCCCACCCCTAGAGTTGTTGCTATGGACACGCAGAGCAGTGATTCCCGGTAGCAATAACACTAGCCTTTGCTGACCCCACTCTGCTCTCCAGGGCCTCCCGGGTTCTCAGCTGCCAGGCTCCTCAGTGGCCTTTTGTTTGTTTGGAGTGAGTTCCGGAGAAAAGATTGTCAGCAGAGTTCCAGAAAACACACACACTCCTCCGTGCTTGGAGGTCTCCCAGCTGCTCCCAGGGCCGCCTAGCTGAGAAAAAGTGGTGTTAGGAATGTTTATCTCTGGAGGAAGCTGAAGAGCTCCTTTCAGCAGAACAAGGAGAAACCACAGGAGGGGGCAGGGGGGGCTTGCCGGAGCATCCCAGCATGGCACTGTGGGAATATCCATGTCCTTTGTTCTGCCTCAGCCAGCAACACCTCCAAGAGAGGCTGTCAGCCAAGTCCTGGTAGTTTCATGTCACAGGGCACACTGATGGCTCAGACCAAAGAGATTGGTCCTCAACTCCAGCGTTCAGCTTCCAGGCAATGTGGGGACTCCCTCTGTGGTCCACATCTCTGCACCCTTCCTGTTCCCAGGTCCATCGTGTGTGAAGAAGCAGGGCTCTTGCACAAGGTTCAAGCTGATCACATAATGGTTAAGGGCCTCCATTCTGGAATCACATTGACCAGGGTTTGAATCCTGGCTCTGCCACTTAAGAGCTGTGTGCCCTTGGGAAAATTACCCAACTTGCCTGAGCCTCGGTTTTCTAATCTGCAAAATGGCAATAGCAAGTACTCTCACCACAATGGGTGGTTCTGAGACCCGAATGAGGTTATTATAATAAAGCGTTCAGCATAGGTAAGTGCAGACACATGGAAAGGAGATCACAAGGGATAGCTGGTGTTTTTCTCAGTTGTCTGAATATAAAATTGAAAAGTGGCAAAACACAAAAATTTCGAAGAAGAAAACCAAAAGCCCTCGTGAGCCCAGGCTCTGGAGGTGCACACTGCCGGCCTGTGATTAGGTGCTGTTCAGTCTCTCTTCTCTTTAAAAAGTTTTTTATTGAAATATAGTTTATTTTCAGTCTCTTTTTAATTTTCAAAAATTTTAAAATCGGAGGATAATTGTTTTACAATGTTGTGTTGATTTCTGCCATACCAGTCTGTTTTCTTTTTAAAAAATTGTTTTTATTTGAAGGATAATTGCTTTACAATATTGTGTCGGTTTCTACCATCCATCAACATGAATCAGCCACAGGTGTAGGTAGGTCCCCTCCCTCTTGAACCTCCCTCCAGCTCCCACCCCTCCCCACCCCTCTGGGTTGTCAGAGAGCGCCAGTTTGGGTTCCCTGAGTCACACAGCGGATTCCCACTGGCTGTCGTCTTATGGATGGTGGTGTATGTGTTTCCTGTTCTCTCGTTCGTCCCACCCTCTCCTTCCCGCACTGTGTCCACAAGTCTGTTCTTATGTCTGTGTCTCCACTGCTCCCCTGCACATAGCTTCATCAATAACATCCTTCTGGACTCCATACATACGCGCTAGTGCACGATATGTGCTCCTCTCTTTCAGACTTACTTCACTCCATACCAGTCTATTTTCTATGCATGTGTTTTCCAGAGATCTGCTCACTGTTGAATGAGTACAGCTTACATGCATATATACATGCTAACTTTCCTTAATTCCAAGCATGATCTTTTTTAACCCACTTTTTTAAAACTTAAAAATATATGGCGAGCATCTTCTCCAAATCACTACATTTTTACCATATTGCATATTTTCCCACATTTTGATATTGCTGAGATAAAGATGTGTTTTAGAATCAATGTCAAAAGAAACATGCCAGCTATTTTCTTCTCTTTCTCTTTCTCCCCTGAAAAGGGGGCTATGAAATGGTATGTTGCATGTAAGGAATGGTAACAATGGAGCTTTCGAAAAAGCACTTCTTAGAAACCACATCATGTTCTTGGGTCCCTTTGCCATAATTAGTGTAACTGACTTCTACTTTTGGACATTTCAACTCCTTCCTTGTATTTTTTTTTTTTTTCTCTTTCTTTACTATAATCAACAGTGCTGCCAAAGAGAGCATATGGCAGGAAGTACAATCTGGTGGGTCACTGACCCAGCGGGACGGAGGTGGGGGTAGTGGTCAAGGTCACAGCCAGCCTGTGGTGACCTTGAAGAGAGGAGGGTGGGAGATCAGGACTGACCCCTACTTCCCCCCTCCCTCCAGCCTCATGCCAGGGCTGCCTGCTGGTGAGGAAGGGGGCACAGTTCTTCAGGGCAGCGTGCAACGGGGCCCCACATGTGCACACGTGGTGCTCAGCATGCACACACCAGCCCCGGTGAGTCGAGGCACCGGCTTCAGGCTGGGAGCTTACTGCTCGGGCTTTCCCCTCCCGTGGAACAGAAGGCGCGGAGAGCGGCCGCCAGAGCCAGGCACAGACGGGAGCTGCGTGCTCCAGGCGAGAGCACAGACGCTGTCTCCTTTCCTGGAGTTCCGTCTCATGCCTGCATCTCAGGGAGGATGCTATTCTTGAGCGCCTGGCTCTGCTGACTTGTGCACACGACGGGAGGAGAGGGGATTGGCAGGGTGCAGGGGTGGGCAGGGGGCGCTGCCCGTGCCCTTGCTAACAATGCGCTGG
>SJXQ01006157.1:209408-227559 GCA_006408695.1 Aepyceros melampus
GTGCTTCTTGGCCACCCCTCCCCCCCGGGGCCCTCCCCCACAGCAGATCCCGCTGCCAGCCCTGGGGCTGTGTGGGCCCTGGACCACCATGAGAAGCACTTGGTGCCACAGGCTCTGTGAGGGGAGGCACTGGTCCGCTTTGGAATGTTGGCGGTTGCGTGGGGCAGGTTCACGGGTAGGGTGTGAAGCCCAGCCCGGTCACTTTCAGCCAGGGCTGGGGGGTGGCAAACAAGCAGGGGAGGCTGGCGAGCAGGAGCCAGTGAACAGCCACCAACCAGCTGCCCAAGTCCCACTCAGAATGGACAGGCCTCAATTTGCAGAGGCCACAGAAGCATGGCCTTGGCAGGACACCAGGCCTTGCCTCTCTGACCACCAGCAAGCCCACTCTGTCGGCATCCACTCACATGACGTGTCCTACCCTCTGTGCCCTGGCCACCCAGACATCTCACCCGTCCCTCCCCACTTTCCACGCATTGTCACTTCACCTGGAATGCCCTCCCCCACCCCATGTCCCTTCCACCCCACTAGCTTGGCACGAAAGAATTCAAGCTCTGCAGTCAGAAAACCAAGCAGCCTTCACAACTTCCTGGTGTGGACCTTGGGCGAGTTACGGGCTCCTCTCCGTGTCAGTTCCTCCTTTGTAGCATAGAGATAAGATGTTTCTTGCAAGGTTGCTGTAAAGTTGAGGGGTGAGGTGTGCAGACGCAGATGTTTGGCACACAGGAGATGCTCAGGATGACAGCTGTTATCTCATTCCAGGGCCCAGCGTCTCCCTCGGGCACCCAGCCTGCAGGAACGTTCCAGGCCACAGGGTCGCTCTTCCTGGCCCCGCCTCTCGCCTTGACCTGGGTCATTTTTTGCAGCACTTCTCAAATGCTGCCCTGCACTGTCCTCGTGGCAGAAGGGAACATTTCAACTGCTTACAAGCAAGCCGCGCACACGCGAAAAACTGACTGTTGCCAATTCTTGCCTTCAAAAGTGGCGGATTGTAGTGGAGATGCTGGCTTCAGGGTTCTGGTTAGCCAGGAGCAGAGGAGAACTTGTCATTTCAGAGCACTGGCTAGTGCTTCATGCTACTAACTGCTGGAGTCTTGGCTTACCTGAGCAAGCTTGTGTGTTACTCAGGACTCTTTTCACTGCAAATGACAGATTTTCAACCCAAATCTCTAAAGTAAGAATCATATTTATTGGTTCACTACATGGAAAACAGAATCTATAGTTGTCCTTAGCTTCAGGTATAGCGGTATCCAGGGGCTCAGTGGTGTGTCTCCTCTGCTTTCCTCTGTGGGTAACCTCATCTGTTTAACAGAGAGTGATGGTAGCTGTTTCTATGTCAGGCTGTGTGCTTCAAATTTAGCCACATCTACATATGTCCCATCCCACATACTCTCCTAAAATGTAATATTGACAGGGTACTTACCTGGTGGTCCAGTAGCTAAGACTCCACCCTCCCAATGAGGAGGCCTAGGTTTGACCCCTGGTCAGGGAACTAGACCCTGCATGCCACAACAACAAAAATCAAAGATCCCCCATGCCACAGTTGATGCCCAGTGCAGCCAAGCAAATAGATAAGTAATGGTAGTTGAGGAGATAGCGCTTCATCCTCTCAACATCCACATATCATTTCTTAGTAAAGATGACTGATTCAGCGTGACTGATTCAGAGTCTCATCTTTAACCAATCATTGTGGCCAGAGGGATGGAAAACTGGCTTGGTTAGGCTGGAGCATGAGTCATGTCCTGGTTTGCTGAAGAATGGGGACAGGGACCATCAGCTTGGTCAGGACCCCAGCAAGGAGAAGGGGGATGGAGTATTAGCTAAAGGGTGAGCCATTCTAGCATGGAAAAGTAGGTCCACAACTTACTTGTGAGCTGCTCTACCAGTCAAGAAAGTGTTTTATTTGTTAAGGCATAGATGATGGAGAGCTGGGGAAAGGAACCCAGAAAAGCAACATTCACACTGTTTGTCCTACCATGCATGGAAAGGATTCGGAGAAAATAGAATGTCAAGATATGCAAGAGGGACCTCCCTGGTAGTCCAGTGGCTAAGACTCTAAGCTCCTAATACAGGGAGCCCGGGTTTGATCCCTGGTCAGGGAACTAGATCCCAGATGCTGCAACTAAGATTCCACGTGCTGCAACAACTAAGACCCAGCTTGTGTGTACATGCTAAGTCACTTCAGTCGTGTCTGGCTCTTTGCAAGTCCATAGACTGTGAGCATTCTAGGCCTCTTTGTCCATGGAATTCTCCAAGCAAGAATACTGGAGTGGGTTACCATGCCCTCCTCCAGGGGATCTTCCTGATCCAGGGATCGAACCAGTGTTTCTTATGTCTCCTGCATTGGCAGGCAGGTTCTTTACCACTAGTGCCACCTGGGAAGACCCAACACAACCAACCAAATAAATAACTTTTTTTAAGTTTTATTAAAAAAAAAAAAAGAATGCCTGAGTTACCCATGTCTGTGTGAGGGACTAATATTTGTGCTCAGTAGTGCATTGGGTGTGTTATATACATTCTCACTTAATGAACCTGCACCCTTGGAGGGAAAGGACTAGGCCCCTGGGGCAGTATCTGGCATGTAAGAGTATGTTTTAATTAGGATTACATCTTGGCTACTGTAATAAAGGCCAAAATAACAGTGGTTTCAATAAGATAGGACTTTCTTTCTCTTACAATTGCCCAAGATTAAATAATTCAGGCCCACGTGGCAATTCTAGCTTCTCTTATACATGTAAGATCATGTTGCTCTGCCAATCCCAATATGCGGCCTCCATCTTCAGACCTAAAAGGGCTGCTCCAGCCCCTGCCAGCATGTCTACATTCCAGCCAGGGCAACAAGATAAGAGGGAATGAAAGATGCCCTTTCCTTATTTTAAGGACTGGCCCAGAACTCTTACCCACTCTCTTTTGCTTATGTCCCATTCGCCAGAATTTAGTCACATGACCACATCTAGCTGTAAGGGATGCTGGGAAATGTAGTTTCTAGCCAGCAACTATGTGCCCATTGAAACTCAAGGGTCATATTACTAAATAAAGAACAGGAGATTGGGTATTGGGTGATGAACAGTAGTCTTGGCCTGAGACACTCAGAAGCAGTATCCCTAATGAGAGAGGCAGTGTGTGCACTGAATAAGATCACAGGCCCTGGAGCAAGCTTCTAGATGGTTTTATATGGGCTCTACCCTTAATGTGAGCTCTACCCTGTGTGATCTCAGCCTCAGTTTTCTTACCCATAAAATAGAAGTGGTGGTAATGCTACATTTCATTGAGTCTAAGATTCACATGTTGAACATTTTTACAAGTAATGACATGTTTAATTGGCAGTACTTTCCATTCTTAGTCATATACAACAAAATGGTGTGTCTTACAACTAATGGTCTCAACAAAATATAATTTTTTTGAGAACAGTATATGAATAGTATATGAATAAATAGAATATACACATTCTACTTATTAATACAAATAACTCCAGTGTTCTTGCCTGGAGAATCCCAGGGATGGGCAGCCTGGTGGGCTGCTGTCTATGGGGTCGCACAGAGTTGAACACGACTGAGGCGACTTAGCAGCAGCAGCAGCAGCATCAATAGAATATATAGAATAGTGACTGACCACTCTCATATTTTCCACCTGAATAGTTGTCAGGATCATAGTAAGAGCTCAGTAAATGCCAGAATCTTCAGAGGGTAAGAGGAAGTGGCTTGTTCAGTTGGGGCTAAAATAATACCCAGGGGTCAGAAAATATAAACCACCCTGCTATTGTCAAGGCAGGAAATGGACAGGTCCTTCCTTCATCTGACACAACACTGATTTTAAAATCAGTTTTGCAGGGACTTCCCTAGCAGTCCGATGGCTAAGATTTCCTTTTCTAATGCAGGAGGCGTGGGTTTGATCCCTGGTCAGGGAGCTAAGATCCTACATGCCTCATGGCCAAAAACCAAAACCTAAAACACAGGCAATATCATAACAAGTTCAATACAGACTTTAAAAATGGTCCACATCAAAACATCTTAAAATCAGTTTTGCAACTGACAACAGAATAGAGTGGATGGGGTTTATGTGGAAGGGGTGGGGACCAGCTCACATACTGTCTTAGTTCAGGATGCTGTGATGAAATACCACAAACTAGGGAGTGGGGCTTATGAACAGCAGACATGTGTTTCTCACAGCTCTGGAGATCAGGGTGCAGCGAGGTCAGACTCTGGTGACAGTCCCCTTGCGGGTACGGACTGCCGACTTCTGCTCGTATCCTCAGATGGCAGAGAGCAGGGCAGAGCCGTGGCAGCCAGCCCCCTAGAAGGGCCCTAATTACATTCATGGGGGCTCTACCCTTCAGGTTCCATTTAATCCTAATCGCCTCCCAAAAGTTCTACCTCCTAATACCATCACATTATGCGTAGAGCTTCACTATAGGAACTTTGGCAGGACAAGAACATCTGGTCCCTAACACTTAGCTTCTCGGTTTTCCTCCATAAGCCGTGGGGCTGCCATAACAAACTACCACAGTCTGGAGGGCTTAAAACAATGAAATTTTTTTCTCTCCAAAATCAAGGTGTGCGCAGGGCTGGGCTCCCGCTAAAGGCTCAAGGGGAGGGTCCTTCCTGCCTCTTCTGGTGGCTCATCATCCTAGTCCTAGGTGACCTCCTCATGGAAGTGAAAGTTGCTCAGTCTTGTCCAACTCCTTGTGGCCCCATGGACTTAGTTCATGGAATTCTCCAGGCCAGAATACTGGAGTGGGTAGCCTTTCCCTTCTCCAGGGGATTTTCCCAACCCAAGGATTGAACTCAGGTCTCCCACATTGCAGGCGGACTCTTTACCAGCTGAACTTTGAGGGAAGCCCTGATACCCTAACCATATACCTGCAAAAGTCCTGTTCTCTGCAGGTAAGTGTGTGTTCTGAGATGTTAGGAGATATGACTATTTAGGGGGCGCTGTACATAGCAGAACGTCCCTCACTGCAGTCTGTTCCCTGCCAGGCTTTGCTCGGTTCTGCTTTCTCTCTCTCTTTTTTTCTGCCGTCTTTTACTCCCTGGCACATCTGCTGGTTCCGAGAGGCATCCGTGATTCCAATGTCTTGAACATTCTGTTCCACGCAGATGGGGAAGGAGGCACCCAGCCGTTCCACTAGCTGCCGTTAAAATATAATAAGTTAGAGAAGAGATGAGGAAAGATAAGCCCGGGAGGAATAATTAACAGGAGGGAATGTCACGTGGCATGAACTCACTCAAGCACACCAAATTTTGTTACTGAGGCTTCCTCAAAGCTCCGTTTATTTTCTTCTCTTCAGTAAAACGTTCTAGGTAAGCACTGAACTTGTCAAAACGCAAAAAGATGACATAAGAAAGATTTTTAGTTTGGGGTATCAGCTTGTCTCTCTTTTTTTGAGATGAAAAGGAAATTAGCCAAGTGTTGTGTAACAAGCCGAGGCGGTTTTTCTACTAGGTCAGGAGGCAGCCTCTTAAGAGTCCACAGGGCCAGCTCATTGAGATCAGCCTCTGCCCGCACTTGGGCCGCAGTGGGGCAATGATGCTTTGGGACTGTTTAAAAGCACCGTGTACAGGGTTTTGTAAGGACTATGGGAAAAGTTTTCTGAGGTCAGGATTAATTATTTTAGATCTGGAAGGGATCTGAAGAAACGATGCTGCTCAGCAGTTCCCAGGCCTATATCAGCCCTAATTAACATCTTTTAAAGAAGACAATGGGCTTCCCTGGTTGCTCAGGTGGTCAAGTGGCTCAGAGGGTAATCTGCCTGCAATGCAGGAGACCCGGGCTCAAGCCCTAGGTCAGGAAGATCCCCTGAAGAAGGGAATGGCTACCCACTGCAGTATTTTTGCCTGGAGAATTGCATCAACAGAGGAGCCTGGTGGGCTACAGTCCATGGAGTTGGACACAACAGAGCAATTGACACACACAAAGAATACAGTAAGTATCCTTCATCTGAAATGAAATTCATAGAAATAATAGCCTCAGTTCAGTTCAGTCACTCAATCCTGTCCGACTCTGCGACCCCATGAATCACAGCACGCCAGGCCTCCCTGTCCATCACTAACTCCCGGAGTTCACTCAGACTCACGTCCATCAAGTCAGTGATGCCATCCAGCCATCTCATCCTCTGTCGTCCCCTTCTCCTCCTGCCCCCAATCCCTCCCAGCATCAAAGTCTTTTCCAATGAGTCAACTCTTCACATGAGGTGGCCAAGGTACTGGAGTTTCAGCTTTAGCATCATTCCTTCCAAAGAACACCCAGGGCTGATGATGTCCTTCAGAATGGACTGGTTGGATCTCCTTGCAGTCCAAGGGACTCTCAAGAGTCTTCTCCAACACCACAGCTCAAAAGCATCAATTCTTCTGCTCTCAGTCTTCTTCACAGTCCAACTCTCACATCCATACATGACCACTGGAAAAACCATAGCCTTGACTAGATGGACCTTTGTTGGCAAAGTAATGTCTCTGCTTTTGAATATGCTATCTAGGTTGGTCATAACTTTTCTTCCAAGGAGTAAGCGTCTTTTAATTTCATGGCCGCAGTTACCATCTGCAGTGATTTTGGAGCCCAAAAATATAAAGTCTGATTCCAAAGAAATCCCAGGGTTGATCTCCTTCAGAATGGACTGGTTGGATCTCCTTGCAGTCCAAGGGACTCTCAAGAGTCTTCTCCAACACCACAGTTCAAAAGCATCAATTCTTCTGCGCTCAGCCTTCTTCACAGTCCAACTCTCACATCCATACATGACCACAGGAAAAACCATAGCCTTGACTAGACGGACCTTAGTCGGCAAAGTAATGTCTCTGCTTTTGAATATACTATCTAGGTTGGTCATAACTTTTCTTCCAAGGAGTAAGCGCCTTTTAATTTCATGGCTGCAGTCACCATCTGCAGTGATTTTGGAGCCCAAAAAAACAAAGTCTGACATGTTTCTACTGTTTCCCCATCTATTTCCCATGAAGTGATGGGGCCAGATGCCATGATCTTTGTTTTCTGAATGTTGAGCTTTAAGCCAACTTTTTCACTCTCCTCTTTCACTTTCATCAAGAGACTGTTTTAGTTCCTCTTCACTTTCTGCCATAAGAGTGGTGTCATCTGCATATCTGAAGTTATTGATGTTTCTCCCGGCAATCCTGATTCCAGCTTGTGCTTCTTCCAGCCCAATGTTTCTCATGATGTACTCTGCATAGAAGTTAAATAAGCAGGGTGACAATATATAGCCTTGACGTACTTCTTTTCCTATTTGGAACCAGTCTGTTGTTCCATGTCCAGTTCTAACTGTTGCTTCCTGACCTGCATATAGCTTTCTCAAGAGGCAGGTCAGGTGGTCTGATATTCCCATCTCTTTCAGAATTTCCCACAGTTTCTTGTGATCCACACAGTCAAAGGCTTTGGCATAGTCAATAAAGCAGAAATAGATGTTTTTCTGGAACTCTCTTGCTTTTTCCATGATCCAGCGGATGTTGGCAATTTGATCTCTGGTTCCTCTGCCTTTTCTAAAACCAGCTTGAACATCTGGAAGTTCATGGTTTACGTATTGCTGAAGCCTGGCTTGGAGAATTTTGAGCATTACTTTAGTAGTGTGTGAGATGAGTCTAATTGTGCGGTAGTTTGAGCATTCTTTGGCATTGCCTTTCTTTGGGATTGGAATGAAAACTGACCTTTTCCAGTCCTGTGGCCACTGCTGAGTTTTCCAAATTTGCAGGCATATTGAGTGCAGCACTTTCACAGCATCATCTTTCAGGATTTGAAAAAGCTCAAATAATAGCCTACCTACAACACTAATTGAGAAATAAAAGCACAACAACATAATGCCTTAACTGTAACATGAAGGAAAAGTCATTTAATATAAAACAGTGTAGATTTCAGAACATAAAGGTTGAGGTTTGAGCATGGTGGATGACACAGTGAAGGAGTACATGCTTGCCCAGAAGGGGGAATCATGGTGAACAGGTGTGTCACATAAAGGCTCAACACCATAAAGGCATCACCGCTGGTGATGGGATTTTCCAAAATGGTGAGCAACTCATAGTCAAGCTCTGAACAGAAGAAGTGACCATCTGCCCTTGACCACATGATAGCTTCTTTCCCAGAATATCCAGTGTCTATGCTGGCTCATGACTCATTGGAAAAGACCCTGATGCTCGGAGAAGCTGAGGGCAAGAGGGGAGGGGTTGACAGAGGATGAGGTTGTTGGATGGCATCACTGACTCAGTGGACATGGTTTTGAGGAAACTCAGGGAGTTAGTGATAGGCAGAGAAACCCAGCATGGTATACAGTTCACAAAGAGTCGGACACGACTTAGCCACTAAACAACATGCTGGTGCTGCAAAGGACAGACAAACAGAAGACAAAGCTAGCTCTAGACCTGTAAATTACAAGAGGGCTTATCGTTTGCATAAGGTCTGCTGGGACATTGCAAAGAGGAGAGGTTGGGGGAATTCTTCATTTGGGAGCAGTCTCTGCCATGGAATGCCTACAAATTTCACACGCCCTAGGGGCAGCACTGCCCCTATTGAGGACCACTAATCTTTGGTGACCCTCAATTTTTAAGGTAAACTGAGTGAGGCTAGGGCTTCCCAGGTGACTCTGTGGTAAAGAATCTGACTGCCAATGTAGGAGATGAGGATTCAATCCCTGAGTCAGGCAGATCCCCTGGAGAAGGAAATGGCAACCTGCTCCAGTATTCTTGCCTGGGAAATCCCATGGACAGAGGAGCCTGGCAGGGTACAGTCCATGGGGTCCCAAAGAGTCAGATAACCACTGAGCACGTACACACAACGAATGAGTTTTACTCATGAGTTCTTCCAAACATTTAGTGTCTATCATTCTGGTCTCACACGAACTCTTCCAAGGAATACACAAAGAAGGAATATTTCCAAACTCATTCTGTAGGGCCAGAGTAATGCTGATGCCAAAACCTGACAAGAGTAGTGTGAGAACAGAAAGTTACAGGTTAAAATCACCCATAAAAAGACACAAAAATCTTACACACAATACTAGCAAGCCCAATCTTTTCTATATGTATGTCATGATATGTTACATAACATATCATGACAAATGTTAATTTATGCTAGGAATACAGAAGTGGTGTATTGATAACATTAAAAAAATCTGTAAATGTCATTCACTACATTAACAGATTAAAGAAGAAAAACCACTTGATCACACAGATGCAAAAAGAGCAATAGCTAAGACTCAACATTTCTTTATTATAAAAAAAAGTCTTGAAAGATGAAGAACAAAATTGTTGTTACTGTTCAGTCTCTCAGTCTCGTCCATCTCTTGGTGACTCCATGGATTGCAGCACGCCAGACTCCCCTGTCCTTCACTGTCTCCCAGAGTTTGCTTAAACTCATGTCCATTGAGTTAGGGATGCTATCTAACCATCTCCTCCTCTGCTGCATTTTTCTCCTTTTGCTTCATTCTTTCCCAACATCAGGATCTTTTCCAATGAGTCGATTCTTCACATGAGATGTCCAGTGTATTGGAGTTTCAGCTTCAAGCATCAGTCCTTCCAATGAATATTCAGGGTTGATTTCCTCGAGGATTGATTGATGTGATCTCCTTGCTGTCAAGGGACTCTCAAGAGTCTTTTCCAGCACCACAGTTAGAAAACATCAATTCTTTGGAGCTCAGCCTTCTTTATAGTCCAACTCTCGCATCCATACGTGACCACTGGAAAAACCATAGCTTTGACTACACAGACCTTTGTTGGCAAAGTGATGTCTCTGCTTTTTAATATGCTGTCTAGATTGGTCATAACTTTTCTTCCAAGGAGCAAGCACCTTTTAATTTCATGGCAATGGTCACTGTCCACAGTGATTTGGGTAGAAAGGACCCCCCAAATAAAATCTGTCCCTGCTTCCACTTTTTCCCCATCTATTTGCCATGAAGTGATAGAACTGGATACCATGATCTTCATTTTTTGAATGGTGAGTTTCAAGCCAGCTTTTTCACTCTCCTCTTTCACCCTCATCAAGAGGTTCTTTGTTCCTCTTCACTTTCTGCCGCTAGGGTGGCATCATTTGTATATCTGAGGTTGTTGATCTTTCTCTCAGCAATCTTGATTCCAGCTTATGATTCATCTAGCCTGCCACTTTGCAGGATATACTCTGCATATAAGTTAAGCAAAGGGAAAGAAAGTGAAAGTGTTAGTTGCTCAGTCATGTCCGAATCTTTGCAACCCCGTGGCCTGTAGGCTGCCAGGTTCCTCTGTCTGTGGAATTCTCCAGGCAAGTACTGGAGTGGGTAGACATTCCCTTCTCCAGGGGATCTTCCTGACCCAGGGATTGAACCTGGGTCTCCTGCACTGCAGGCAGATTCTTTACCATCTGAGCCACCAGGGAAGCCCCGAGTTAAATAACCAAGGGGACATTTTACAGCCTTGATGCACTCTTTTCCCAATTTTGCACCAGTCAGTTGTTCCATGTCCAGTTAGATTTTCTTAATATCTTAAGCCTATCTACCAAAAATTCTATAGTAAATATAATTCTTAAGGTACACATTCGAAGCAGTACCTATATAGTCAGAAACAAGGCAAGGATGACTCTCTCTGCTTCTCTGTAACACTGTACTGGAGGAGCGACCAGCACAGGAAAATAGGAAAAGTATTGTTTGTCAAGGTTGGAAAGGGAGGAACAAAATCATCATTGCCTCTCGAGTGACATGACTATGTTAAAAACTAGAGTCTACAGGAAAATCATTAAATATGAGAAGAGTTTAGCAAGGTGACATCCAGTCATTAAAAATTTAAATCTAAAAGCCCAAACAGAGTAGCCAGGAGCATGCCAGATGAGAGGTGCAGGTTCTATCTGGACAGCAAGGGCTGAGCCCAAAAGAGGTTCTGCCCAAGGTCAATGCTGGTTCAGGAATGTGGGTGGGTCTGAACGCTGGGCACAGCACTGTGGTTCCAGCTGGTCGGAGAGCAGGCTGGGGAGGGTGGGGAGAGGACTGTTCCGAGTTTGCCTCATGAATCAGTTGCTCGCTCTCCATCAACCCTGCAGGCCTCTCTTGGGTCTCTTCGGATTCAGCTAGCATGTGACCAAATGGTTGGGTTAGGTTCTCTTGTGTTGGCAAGAAACAGACACCTTCCCCTCCTGTGACCTCACTCTGGTGCTGGCAGGTCAGATGTCTCTGTATCTCTCCTGCTGTCTGGGTCCGTCTTTTACTCTTTCTCACCTCTCACCACCGCCCCACTCCAGAAGAAAGGATCTGATTGAACAATGCCCATTCTCATCGCTTATGCTCATTACCTCTTATTCTAGTTATCTGCCACTTTCTAACAAACCACCTCAAACCTCACGTATTAATCATGCATTCTGTAAAATCATATATCATGGTGAAAGTGAAAGTGTTAGTTGCTCAGTCGTATCTGACTCTTTTCGACCCCGTGGACTGGAGCCCGCCAGGCTTCTCTGTCCGTGGAATTCTCCAGGCAAGAATTCTGGAGTGGGTAGCCATTCCCTTCTCCAAGGGATCTTCCCTACCCAGGGTTAAACCCGGGTCCTCTGCACTGCAGGTGGATTCTTTGCCATCTGAGCCACCAGGGAGCCCACGTGATGGTGGCATGCCTGCAGTTTGAGCAGAGTCTGGGGGCAGGTCACCTCTGCTCCATGTGGACGCAACTGGGGCAGCTCGAAGCCTGACAGTGGTTCCATGGCGGGGGCTGAGGTCGGCTGAAGGTCCTGCACTCACAGCTCTGATGGAACCTTGGCTCAGACACCTAAATGTGACTCGTCTGAGGTGGCTGGCTGCCAAGAGGAAGCATCCCGAGAGAAGTGGGTGGAAGGTACGTCACCATTTAGGGCCAAGCGTCCGGTGTCATGTGGAGTCACTCTGGCCATGGGCACAAGCCCACTCCATTCCAGGAAGGAGACCCAGACCCGGCTGCTTTCGGGAGGAGGGGTAAAATCGTGCCGTGAGAAGAGCCTGTGGTCTGGGAGGTGTTGCAGCCACTTGGGAAATGCAGTCTGTCCTGCCTCCTCTTCTGGCCTCCCCCACTGTCTGACAGCAGAGCCATCCTGTGTCCACACACAGCCCACGACCAGGCTGGGCCATGAGTGACACACCATCTCTCCAGCCACAGGGACTGGTGAGGAGGGTGGGACACGTGGGCATGCGGCCCCGACTGAAGCCCAACTGAAGCCCAGCGCCTCCTTGCCCACAGTCCCAGAGCCCACAGCAGGGGGACGACATGCACCAAGAACAGCTGCACTGACTACAGGCAACGCCACACGGGCGCTGCACCAGCCCCAACCTCAGCAGACCTTAGCGAAATGAGCGTTCACTCACAATCCTAACTGAGGCTTGAAACAAGTGACCCCTTTCACATCACCCCCTAAATTTATCACAAAGTAAGCACAAAGCCCAGTAACCATCGTGGCTGATTTTTTTTTTTTTTTTTTTGGCTGCCAGGTGCAGCTTCTGGGATCTTAGTTACCTGACCAGGGATTGAACCCCAGACCCAAGGCAGTGAAAGTGCTGAGTCTTATCCACTGGACCACCAGGGAATTCTGTGCTTGCTGATTCTTTGTTTGAATAGCTATCCACAAAGTGTCCATATCTCTTTTGTTCATTTTCCCAAACTTGTCCATCCCAAGCGTTAGACAGAAAGGCTCAGTTAATTTATCTTGAATGGATGAGTGAGTGGAGCAGGCTAGCAAAAGCCACAGTAGCTCTTGTGTCAGATAAAACCAGGTTTGAATCCCACTCCCCACCACTCACCCACTGAGTGATCTCCCCCCCTCCCCCAAGTTGGCTCCTTTTAAAAAAAAAAAAAAAGATTAATTTATTTGGCTGCACTGGGTCTTGGTTGTGGCATGCAGTAACTTTTATCTTTGTTGTGGCATGTGAGATCCAGTTCCCTGACCAGGGATCGAACCCAGGCCCCTGCATTGGGAGCATGGAGACTTTGCCACCAGACCACCAGAGAGTCCTGTGGAGGGTCTTGCGGAAGAGTCGTCAGTCTCTCGGGGCCCCCTTTTCCTCATCTGTAAAATGGGGATGACAAGGTTAGCTAGCTCAGAGGCTTCTCATGAGGATTAACAGGATGAACTTACTGCTGTGAAGGAAACTGGTAGGAGGTGTGAATGGAACAAGAGGAGACCAGGTGGAAGACACCCATGAGGTTAACCCGCCTCTGCTCCAGAAGGGGTGGGTCTGACTGCCGTTGACAAATTACACCCCTCGGCTGGGCAGCACTTCTGTGGCCTCACGCGGGACTGTTCACGTAGCTGTAGCTGTCAGGCGGCTCGTGGGGGCTGCGTGGTCTGAGACCATTTCTCTTACGTGCCAGCGGTTGGTGCCAACTGCGGGTGCAGCTGATGTGGCTCTTCTCTGCTTCACGTGACCTCACCCTCCATGGACAGGTTGGGCATCTTCCCGGCATCCAGAAGGTGAGCGTGGGGACAACGGGGTCTCTCGGGACTGAGGTCAGCCACACAGCATCATTTCCACTTCCTCCCCAACCATGTCATCTCCTTTGATAGTTTACCCCCTCACATCTGCAGATTTTTTTTTCCCTCTGTGTAGTTGCCTGCTGCAGTTGTCACGAATTACTGCAAACTCGATGACCTGAAACAACACAGATTTACCATCTGATGTCAGAACTCTAAGATGACCAGCAGACATATTCCTTCTGAAGGCTCTAAATCGAATCCATTCTCTGGCTTTTCCAGCTTCTGGAGGCACCACATCCCCCGGCTCGTGCCTGCCCACCCTCATCTTCATCTTCAAGGCTGGGAGCCCAGCATCTTCTCTGTGACCTCCTCCCTCCTGCAAGGACACTGGGACTGCACGTAGGCCCCCTGGATGCTCCAGGGTCATCTCCTCCCCTCAGCATCCTGCCCTTCATCGCAGCTGCAAAGTGTCTTTTACCAAGTAAGGTAAACACAGCTTCTGAGGATTAGGACATGGAGATGATGGGGGCTTTTGTCCCATTTACCACACACTCTCACCCTGATTTCTAATCTGGTGGTTTCCACACTTTCAAACATATTACTGTTTTTTTTTTAAGGCATGATCCAACATATGTAATTAACGGTCTGAACTCTGCAGCCAAGCTGCCTGGATCCAAGCCCGGCCCCGCCTTCAGTCTGTGCTTCCTCGTCCAGACGCCTGACTCTCCACACCTCTACCTGCTCTCGGCACCGAGGGGGTGGTCGTTTCCTGTGGCTGCACCCACAGCCAGACAGGTTGTTTAAACCACAGACGCTGATTGCCTTATGGCTCTGGAGACCAGAGTTACCAGATTGAGGTCCTGGTAATTGGGGTTTGGAGAGGACCCTCATCCTGGCTTCCAGATGGCCACTTTCTGGCTGCGTCCTCAAATGAAGGGGAGGGAGGAGAACTAATTCTTTGGGGTCTCAGTAACCAAGTGAGATCAGGGCCCACCCTTAAGGACCTGACTTCCTCTTTGTTTTTTTCCTTACTCCAAGCGTAGCCCTGCTTGGGGTCAGGACTTCAGCTTGTGGATTTGGTGGCAGGGCAGGGGATACAGTTCAGTCCATAGAAGGATGTGATGGTACCGTGAAGAGCCGTGGGGAGTAAATGAATGAATAGCTATAGAGGGCTTGGGGCAGGGCTGTGGCACACGAGCAGGACGAGGGTGCGATATTCTTGTGGTTATTTGTAAAGCCTGCCTCTGTACTGTTCTGTGCCACTTAATACACACCATCAGGTATAAAAGAGAAAAAGGATGAGATGAAGTTGAAGTGATAACAGCCTCTTCCCATACTTGCAGTGGAGCCCCTTGCCTTTCTGTCTCTTGGGGTGCCCAGCATCTGTGTTTTCAAATCATTGTCTTGGCATTTGAGAAACCGCTCTAGTCAGCCATGGGAAAACCCAGGGACTTGCCTACAGCCCTCCTAACACAGGCTTCCAAGTCAGGGTCACCCCACCTGCTGAGCCTGACATCAGAGCTGAGACACTGAGTTCTTGCATTAGCAAGGTCATAGTTACCACACTCATACCCACACTTGCCACCCCGCAACTCCTATCTTCCTCCCTTGAGATGAAAAGCCATTTTTTTTGTTTGTTTGTTTGAGACTCTCAGTCACACCTCAGCCACCGCTGTGCTTAAGGGGGACACCCCATGACCTTCCCTCCAGCACCAGCCTTCCCACACATTCAGCATAGTGACCGTCTGCAGATACAAGCCTGCAGGCCCAGTTGCCTGACGTCTGGATTCATTCAGAAATATGAAAAGTGTACTCTCCAGTTGGTTCTCAAGCATTTTCCCTCCCTTTCTGCCCTTGCCCAAGAGGTGGACAGCAGCCGGGCTGAGGGTCAAAGAAGCTGCCCTATGAGGACTGCTTCTCAGGGAATCTGGGACCCCAGCTGTTCTCTGGGTTGCGAAAGCAAACTGTCGGGTTTCCCAGGAACTGGTGCATCATTAGAAGAAAACCATCTCATAACTGATTTGTGTTTCCTTTGCCTCTGCGGCTCCAGCGTCCTCTGACCTTGGCAGAACCAGGATTAGAAGAGGGGTCCCGCCTCCCTTCTCAGCTCCCTCCCTCCTGACCGACTCCTCTTTCTCCATTCATCTGTTTCTAACTGGAAAACTTAACGTCTGCCAGTGATGAAACGAAACCCCTCAGAAAAGTTCATGATGAAAGTAAGTCTCCTCCAGCCCAGCTCTTCAGAGCACCAGACCCGCCTTCACAGAGCTAAGCAGGGTTGTCTGCTTCTGTGTCCATTTTCAGAAAGAATCTCTATCCACCTCCATGTGCTCAGGCATAGATATGTGTGTATAGCCCTTGTACACATGTGCCCACGTGTGTGTTCATGTTTCCAGGACATTGAACATTTCTCACAGAAGCAGGAGCATCCATGCATCTTGCTCTTTTTCATTCATTTATCCTGGAGACCATTGCATGTCAGCTCAGACCACCCAGCCCTTCTTGTGGTCTGTCTGCTCATTGTTGGTGTGTGGGTGCAGAGCTGTATGTAGCAGCCTCCCTCCTGGGAGACGTCAGACCTGTGTAGTAAACACAGCTTCATGGAATGGGACGTCTTACATGCCTGCTCTGCACCAGGGGGACCAGAGAGACTGGGACCCAGTCCTTAGACCACAGTCCTTGTGTCCAGCCAGAGCTCACCCAGCAAGATGGAGATATGAAGTAGAATATCCTTGTTGTTGTTCAGTTGCTAAGTCATGTCCAACTCTTTGCTACCTCATGGACTGCAACACTCCAGGCTCCAGCAATCTCAGAGTTTGCTCACATTCATGTCTATTGAGTCGGTCCTTGTCAACCCTGAAACAACCCTTTGCACCCTCCTCAGTCTCCACGACACCAGAAGGGACTTCAACCTCTCCTGCCCACCCACCTGGCCACCCACCCCCAGCACAACATAGCCAGCTCAGGTACCTGCATCTCAGATTCCCAGAGATGGACACTCCCAGGTGTGTTCTTCAAAGCAGAAATGGCTGCAAAGTCAGGAAAGGCCACTCTTGCCACTGGACAGGGTTGGACTTTAAACAGACCTTGCATCCCCAAGTGCTGCGCTTCTGGTGGACAGTGGTGTGGCCCACTGGCCACCAAGGATCACCCTGCAGAGCCCACCTGTTCCCACCCCAAGGACTGATGTAGAAATTATTTATAGACCTGAACTCCACAGAATCCATTGTCCCTGCTGTTGCTGTGGCAACGGGATGTGGAGCAAGTGCTGGGCCTGACGAGGCCAAGATGAAGGCGGTGATGTCTACCCCGGATCCCTGCTCACAAGCGCCATGAGGGGTCACCCGGCAATGAAAGGAGGCTTTCAGTCTCACCTCCCATGGGGGCTGGCTCACATCCTGGAAGCAGAACCACCTGGGTGTGGAACTGCCGGCTGCCTGTTGGGTTTTGTTCAGACCTCTTGATGAAATCACCTAGGAAGATATCCCCAAGCCTGGCAGAGCCGCGGTCAGCCCAGGAGCCTCTTACGATTCTGGCTCCTCACCTAGACCAGCTGCGTCAGGCTCCCTGGAGGGTGGGGCCCAGGAATCATGTTTAATTTTCTGGATGAGTGGAAATCCACAGGACTCAGCAGTCTAAACATACAGAGGGCTTGTGGTTTCCTGGGTATCTGGTTGCGTTGCTTTCATGTATCAGTACGTCCTTCTTGATGGAGATGCAAACACAGCACATGTAATACAGGTTCTATCCTTCCCCCTTTGAAAAACAAGGGTACCACACCCCTGTGAACAATCTGTTCTCTTTTTTTTCCCTGAATGCATATAATTTTTAAAATTGAAGTACGGATGTGACAGTTGGACCATAAAGAAGGCTGAACACTGAAGAATTGATGCTTTTGAAGTGGTGCTGGAGAAGACTCTTGGGAGTCCCTTGACAGCAAGGAGATCAAACCAGTCAATCCTAAAGGAAATCAACACCAAATATTCATTGGAAAGACTGATGCTGAAGCTGAAGCTCCAATACTTTGGCCACTTGATGTGAAGAGCTGATTCACTGCAAAAGACCCTGAAAGATTGAGGGCAGGAGAAGGGGGTGACAGAGGATGAGAGGGCTGGATGCATCACTGACACAATGGACATGAGTTTGAGCAAACTCCGGAAGATAGTGAAGGACAGAGAAGCCTGGCGTGCTGTAGTCCATGGAGTCACAAAGAGTCGGACACGACTGAGTGACTGAACAACATAGCTGATTTATGATCCTGTGCTGATTTCAGATCAGATCATAACACAGTGATATGTTATACTATATGTATATATGTATAATATATTCCTCTTCAGATTCTTTTCCCTTGTAGGTTATTATGGAATAGTGAGTAGAGTCCCCCTGTGCTATATGGGGGACTATATGTTCATTGGTAATAACGTGGTGATTGATTCTGACATTTGCTACTAAAGTCTAAGTGGGTCCTTGTTGGCTACCTGTCTTACACTGAGTTGCGTGTGTATTTAACAGCTGATTCTAAAGGCATCCCTGAGAAGTAGTGGCTGCTTCTCCTTTTTCCAGCCGCAGCTGTGCCATTTCCTTTGTGCGGATGTCTAAGGCATCGCTTACCCAGCTCTTTCCTGGGACGGGTTGCCCAGAAGCAGGACCTACCGTGAAGCTTTGTCTCAAGGTGACAATTAGGGAGTGAGGGAAGCCACATAGGAGGGACGGGAGGGGCCACGCAGGAAACCCAGGAAATGGGTTTTCTTACCCCCCCCCAGCCCCA
>SJXQ01006157.1:227765-242325 GCA_006408695.1 Aepyceros melampus
TGGAGTGATGTAAATTGAGGCATCTCACTCCTGGGGGCAGGTGACCTGCGGGAGCCATGGGCAGTCCTCCAGACACAGCGCCGGTTGGGGTGCCAGAGGTGTGGATGCGCTCAAACTCCAGGTGCGCGGAAGTGGGAAAAGGGCTCCCGAGACCCTGGAGGAGTGCTGACCACATCACGGCTGAGGCCACGCGGATGTGGCGCAGACTCAGCGCCTGGGGAGCAAGATGCAAAAGCACCTCCTGGCTCAGGGCCCATCAGGACCAAGCCTTCATCATTCATGGAGCGCCTCCACGGACAAGAGTGCACGTGGCATCCCCGGGGGCCTGGCGCCCAGCGGCAGCACCAGCGGCGGGGGCACAGCTTCCTCGCGGGGACAGCCCTGCCTTCTTACCGAAGGTTCTCAGGGCAGCTCTCCTCGCTGCGCTGCCCGCCTCGCTGTGCACCCGTCTCACTGCCAAAATCGCTCTGGTCCTCAGCTCATCTTCTTGATCTGTTTATGGATTCAGTGTAAAATATGTTCATTGGTAATAACATAATGATTGATTCTGACATTTGCTACTAAAGGCTAAGGCCTTGGAGACAAGCAGAATCCTTGTAAGTGCTGGCAGAGGTTGCATTACCCGAGGCCTCTTAACAGCCTGGTAATCACTTGCAGCCGCTCCCCATCCAGAGGTGCCTGGTGTGGTCTGTAAATCACGCTGCAGATGGAGGCTGGCGCGCAAGCAAGGCCGTGTGGTCCTGTGGGAGCCACGTGTTTCTGGGACCAGAGGCGTTTCTGTAAGAAGCTCCTCATAAGGATTCTGACTCTTCCTTGCTCCCTCTTCACACCATGTTCCCCAGCCTGCCAGGGTCTTACCGTTGGCAGGAAGGGACCCTCACCATCTTCTTCGGAGCGAGTCTTCAAGCCCGTGGGGCACGTGGGACCTGAGCCAATCCTGGGAAGTCTGTGCAAAGGCGCCCCCATCTGGACTGTTTAGAGAGGCACGGCCTTCTAGGTGGAGGAATTTAGGGGCTCCCAGTGGTTGTAGGGACGCAATCCTTTGGGGCTGCCCCTGCATCTTTGCAGCCTGGCATGTTAATTAGGGATCAATTCCAGTGCTCTAGTGAAGAAAACCAAAACAGCAGAGTCACAAGTGTCTTTGTCTCACAGCAAGGTCACGCTGACTTGACACAGGCACCTTCTCACCTGGGGTTCCCCTGCCTTTCTCCGGGTGCAGGCTGGGCGCTCCACTCACAGAGATCTGCAGGCAGGAGCAGGGTCCTGGGGGCACTGCCTGGCAGGGGGAGACCTTCCCTGTGACGTGGCCTCCAAGGCCTCACCCCGCGGGTGAGCTCCAGGGCTGGCCTTTGTGTCCCCACGTGGACCAGAGCGGGCTGGCTCCAGGCAGGACAGCTGAGAGTGTCTCTGGAAAGGGCTGTGTCCCAGCAGACGGGGTAGGAGTTCTCCGGTCCAGAAGGGTGGTCCAGCTGGTGGACCCGCTGTCACTCAGGCACACAGCCCATAGCAGGCTGGCTCCCCAGGGTGGGTCTCCAGCGGGCAGAAAGGGTGGGCGGGAGAACATTCAGGGACACAGTTCAGAAGCTGCACACCTCACCTACTCACAGGTCCCCAGCTAGAACTCAGGCACGTGGCTGCTTCTGCCTGCTGGGAGGTACGTGTTCACTGTGGGCAGCCACGTGCCTGTTGCGAGCTGGCGGTCTCTCTCCATGAGAGATGGGCAGAGCACAGTACCTGGCCTGTTCCTGGCCAGTCTGGAGCCCAGACACCCAGTGCAGCCCTGGGTGAGCAGAGGGGGGTGCCTACTGTGCAAAGGAGAGGGGATGTTTTCTCGTGGTTCCGAGGACTCTGAGGTATGGCATGTGTGTTAGTTTCCTGTGCTGCATAATAAATTATTGCAAACTTAGCAGCTGAAAATGTTCCCCCAGTGTGTCTCACAGTTTCTGAGGGTCCAGTCTTGTGGTCTGCAATCAACGTGTCATCTGGGCTGCATGCTCATCTGGAGGCTCGACTGGGAGGGCTCAGCTTTCAAGCTCACTCTGGTTGTTGGCAGGATTTATTTCTTTATGGCTGAAGGATCGAGGTCCCCGTTTTGTCTCTAGGTGTCACCTGGAGGCTGCCCTCGAGTCCCCCACCCCCACCCCGCCATGGCAGTTCACAGCCTGGTTCTTTCCTTCCCTCTCACTGCATCTGCTAAGACAGAGTCTTGTATAAAGAAACGTGATCATGGGAGTGACATCCCACACTCTCTTGGATGGAAGCAAGTTGCAGGTTCTTCCCGCACTTGAGGGGAGGGGGCCACCCTAGGACATGTCTGCCACAGCACGAGATTGTAATCACACTCAGGAAGGCTGGGTTCCAGACCCAGGGCTACTACTGCTGTGTGACCTCAGGAAAGCTACTCACCTTCTCTGGGCCTCAGTGTCCTCATCTGGGCGGCAAAGCAGTAGAGGCCAATGGTCATTACATTCAACATCAAAATTGACGTATGTTTTTCTTACAAAGAATAGGTTTAGCAATTGCATCTTTCCTGTTAATTATACGAATGCTCGCCACTGTGGCTGCAAGAGTGGTGCTGACTGAGGACTTGCAGTAGGTGAATGTTTCCCATTCACGTCTGTAATCCTCTCAACAGTTCTGCAGGGTGGACTTTCTGTCCTCAGCCTGTGGGCCAGGAACCTGGCTCAGAGAACCCTAGGGGCCTGCTCTGGACACCCAGCTAGTGAATGGGTGCTGGGCCAGGCGGTCTAACTTCAAAGCTCCCACCCCTCTCCCTGCCCCTCTGTTATTGGCAGCTGCCACCATTCTCCAATGGAATTTAACTTTCAGAAGGAGGGGTGAGAAGAGAGGAGGCTTCGTCCCTGACCTTGATAAAGTGCTTGGGAACACCTAGGCCTCGCCCTCTCCCCCTCTCCCCACCACTGTTGTCAGACCTGGGGCAGAGCCAGGAAGTGGAGACAGACTGACTTTTTGGCAAGGTTAGCCCTCCAGGGCACCGAGCAGCATCGTAAATCTTTATGACGTCTCATCTCCAGGAGAACAATGATCCGACCCAGACACAGTCCTCACTGGAACCTGCTGCCGCAATTGCCCACTAGGGTCTTCCTCACTTTTCCTGGGGTTCCTGCCTCTAAGGATGGGCCTCAGGGAGGGGGTTCTGAAGGAGGAAGGGCAGCCCTTGGTCCATCTGTCAGGAGACACTGTTGCCTCATGCCAGGGTCACCTGGGTGGTCTCCAGAGGTGTGCGCAGGCAGGGCAGCAGGCACAGTGCTCTGAATGGTGCAGAGGAGCTGCAGAGCTGCTGCCACACGGGGCCTGGAGCATGAGGGCAGGCAGTGCTGGAACTGGGGGTGGGGGGCCTAGAGCATGGAGGTGGCAGTGCTGGCACCAGGCAAGGGCAAGTGTGTGGAGCCCACAGCCTTGACCTTCAAGGGACACCCGGCCTGAGGCAGCCTTGCAAGAAGGGATCCAGAATGTGAACACCCAGCCCTCGCTCTGCACCCCATGCCAACTGCACCAGGTTACCCCAGGGCAGCCAGAGGCCAGAGAGCAACTGTGTCCCCTTTTTCTTTTTTTTGGCCATGCCTCAAGGCTCATGGGATTTTAATTCCCTGAATAGGGACCAAACCCACACCCCTGGCAGTGCAAGTGTGGGAAGTTCCAAGTGTGTCCCCTTCTGCCTAAAGCACAAGTCAGCTCCTGAGGCAGAGATGGAGCACACAGGGGTGCAGCGGGGTTCTGGTGCAGAGGCTGTGGGTGGAGAAGGCATTCGTGGCTGAGCATTGGGGTCAGATTCCATGGCAGGTGTGTGTGGCAGGCTGAGAAGAGTGGTTAAGACCACACAGTGAGCAGGTATCAGAGCTGATGTGTGAGTCAAGGCTCTCCATAGCGGGCAGGGGCGGGGTGTGGCAGGGACCTGCGGGGAGCGGAATTGTTCAGCACCATGGCCAGAGGAGAATTTGGAGTTGGAGAAAGTGGGCCAGACAAGGGAAGTGAGGAGAGCAGGAGCAGAGAGAGGAGGCAGTGAGAAGGCGGGACACCAGTCGGGCCAGGTGGGGGCACCTTCCTGATGATTCTTTGACAGCAGACTGTCTTTATGCTTTTTTTTTTTTTAATATTGATTGATTTATTTGGTTGTGTTGGAATCTTTGTTGCTTCATGTGGGTTTTTCACTGTGGCGCATACACACTCTCTAGTTGTGATGCATGGGCTTAGTTGCCTGGAGGCATGTGGGATCTTAGTTCCCAGACCAGGGATTGAACCCACATTCCCCTGCACTAACCAGTGAACCACCAGGGAAGTCCCAAAGGGTTGTCTTTTGACAGCAGACAGT
This sequence comes from Aepyceros melampus, assembly GCA_006408695.1. Lineage (NCBI taxonomy): Eukaryota > Metazoa > Chordata > Mammalia > Artiodactyla > Bovidae > Aepyceros > Aepyceros melampus. The sequence continues at coordinate 232,099 of SJXQ01006157.1, forward strand.
TCCAAGATCCAAAAAGCAAAGTGCATAAAACTTTTGCAGAAAAAGTCATATCTTTATCTTTGGGGGTAGGGAAGGATTTCTTTAACAAAATCACCAAAGGACAGACCACAGAGGAAGAGATTACTGACTCTGACATCTAAATGAACAGGCAAGGGGAAGAGGAGTGATGTGCCTGCTGGGTAAAAGGCAGGCCCCCACCAGGTAGTAGGGCACACACATCTGTCCTGGGGTGGCTCTCTCCTGGCCAATGGGTTGGCAAAACTCAAAGAACCCAAGCACACCAAGTGATGCCAAGGACAAGGGCACAGGCTGCCGGTCCTCTGCTGCAGAGAAGGTCCCAACACGTGGCATCCATGAGCAAGACCTCGCCCATCCAAGACCCCACAGTGACCTTTCAAGTGCAGCTGCTCACAAATGGGCAGAGATGCACAGACGTCCACAGTGGAATTGCTTCATGGTAGAAGCAGCCCGGAAGCCCCCATCAGCAGGAAGCCCCCATCAGTAGGAGTCAGGTAACTTCTGGGGCCACCACCAAGGTCCCTGCTCCCTGCGCCGCACTTCCGTCACCCAGCCAGAGCATGTGACATACAAGGAGCAAGGTCCCTGGTCGCTATAGGCGTCACCATCAAGGGAGGAACACAGTGACAGTGACTGGGGTGTGAGGAACACTCAGCCAAGAGCTTCTTCCGGAATGTTCCCCCCCTGTGCACTACCCCCAGCATCCAGCAGGTGGCAGCACCAGGCAGAGTGCCGCAGGATGGGGGCTCCCTGCCCACCCCTTTTTGAGCCAGCCGGGAGCCCTGAGGCCGGAGTTCTCGTTTCACCTCTGCAGGCTTTCCTGCCCCCAGGCTTTTCCTTCCACACCAGGGGGCTCATTACTGTGGGTGCCACGTGTCTCTGGCTCTGCTCTGTGCCGGGGGCTCCTTCTGGAGTTCACGTCCCTGAGAGGGGACCAGTGTACGGCTGGTGGGAGGCACCTGGCCCTGAGACGTGACCCTCACCCCACACCCAGCCCCATCTCCATGTGAGACCCCAAGCCCCTCCAAGAGTCACCAGTTATCGCTGTGCATATTCATCTCTCCTGATGGTCCCCACATCCTCTAAGGGTCCAGCCCTTCCCATCTCTATGGTTTTGCAGAACAGGCACCCCATTCTAGCAGACAAGCGAAGGGGCAGGAATGGTTATGAAATGCCCCTCAAAGGCACCTCGGCACACCCTCCTTGGTTTCCTGGAGGAGGCGGTGGGTGAAGTTGTGTCCCCCCCGCTGCAAAGATGTGGTCAGGTTCCAACCCTGTTACCTGTGGATGTGGCCTTACTTAGGAACAGGGTCTCTGCACGTCATGACATGGAGCTAAGATGAGATTGTGCTGGCGTTGGTGAGCTGAAAGGAACAGGTTGCACCCAGTTCCTCGTGCTGTTGTAAGAATGGAACCTGACACATGCGCAGCAGGTGCTCAATAAATGCACCACAGCTACTGTGAATATCAAATGCTTCTCAAGACGATGGACCAGTGGACAGACAAGGGATGGCCAACTCCGGATTTCCACTGGGAATTGACTGGCGCCGGAGTCGGGAGGCTGGGGGTGGGTCGAGGGAGGGTCAGAGCATTTGGCTCTGGCTGGGCCCTCACTCAGATGGAGAGGGCTTCACAGGAGGGCAGCGAGGGGCAGGCGCTTCTACGTGTAAGATTCATATGAAGTTCCTGTGTGTTTTAAAACCGAGGTGTTTAAGGGGGTTCCACTGGAAGAGTGCTAGAAAAGCACATGAACAGAGGCGGTTAGGTTCCTGGTGGAACATGGGGGCTTCAGAGATTGGAGTTCACCCCGGGGGGTTCCTGAAGCCCAGTGAGACACAACAGCACACGTTGAGTTGTGTGATTTCCTGCAACACAGGCTGGAAACCCAGCTTCAGAGACTAAGCTTCTTAGAGCAGCTACCTGAAAATTCACTCACAATGATCACAGCAGCAAGGGCAGGCAGGAGATCACAGAGGGTCTGGGGCCCTGAGGGTGAAGGTGCCAATGAGAGACCGCTGGCCAAGGTCCCCCTCCGCACCATTGGCCTGTGCCGCGTAGCCCGCCGGAGAATCTTCTGCAGCCAAAAGCCCTAGTTTCCATCTCTAGGAAGAGTAAGGACCTGAAGCCCTCTTCTGAGAGACAGTCGGGGTTGGCGTTTTGTGGCTTTATTTTCAGGTTAGATATTTCTGTGGGCCTCCACAGGCTGCCTCTTAATAGGATGCGCCTGCCTTGATGCGAATGGACACACAGCTCTCTCAAAATGAAGCCGTGATTCTCGTTGAAGTTGTCACTCACTCAGACTGGAACTTGGTGGGTGTGGCTAATTTAAATGAAACGTGGGCAGCTCAGAGGTCCCTGTGAGTCTTCTCTGTGACCAATTTAGATCCTTAGGCAAGCTCAATCCCAGATGCAGAAGGCATTTCGTGAGTGAAGATGTCCCTCTCAGTGTAATTTACCATAGAAAATACTAGAAACAACTGATATGCTCCACCGTGGGCTTCCCTGGTGGTTCAGATGATGAAGAATCTGCCTGCTGTGTTGGAGATCTGGGTTCCATCCCTGGGTCAGGAAGGTCCCCTGGAGGAGGAAATGGCAACCCATCTAGTATTCTTGCCTGGAGAATTCGATGGACAAAAGAGCCTGTCCATCATAGGAGCTGGCAAAATAAATGCTGCTGCTTTTCCCAGATGGAACATTATGGGGTCCCCAGGGGACAGGGTTAGAAATGTTACAAGGGGGCTGGTCTATGATCCAGCAATTTCACTTCCTGAAATTCATCTCAGAGACACACTTGGGAAGTGTACTGGAGTTTCACAGTTATTGAGAAAAAGTGGAAACCACTGTTACCCAGCAGAAATGTGGTTGAATAATCTGCTGAACTTGGATTTCAGTGTTCTTGCTCTCCTAATCTCAGTGGAGGTGTAAGACTATTAAATGAAAAAAAAGGCATTGTATGAATATATATATATGCATGTGTAATGAAATATATATATATATATATGTGTATATAAAATGGGCTTCCCTGATAGCTCAGTTGGTAAAGAATTTGCCTGCAAGGCAGGAGACCCCGGTTTGATTCCTGGGTCAGGAAGACCTACTGGAGAAGGGATAGTCTACCCACTCCAGTATTCTTGGGCTTCCCCTGTGGCTCAGCTGGGAAAGAATCCGCCTGCAATGCAGGAGACCTGGGTTCGATCCCTCAGTTGGGAAGAGCCTCTAGAGAAGGGGAAGGCTATCCACTCCAGTATTCTGGCCTGGAGAACTCCATGGACTGTATAGTCCATGGGGTCGCAAAGAGTCGGACACGACTGAGTGACTTTCCCTTTCACTGCTGCTGCTGCTGCTGCTGTCTCTTCAGTCATGTCCGACTCTTAGCGACCCCATGGACTACCGCCTACCAGGCTCCTCTGTCCGTGGGATTTTCCAGGCAAGAGTACTGGAGTGGGTTGCCATTGCCTTCTCCTTCCCTTTCACTACTTTCATATATAAAGCAGCAAGCACATATGTAGGTATGAAAACAAGCACATATGCAAGTTTGCAGATAAGTAAGCATGTATACCGGAGAAGGCAATGGCACCCCACTCCAGTACTCTTGCCTGGAAAATCCCATGGACGGAGGAGCAGGGATTTTCCAGGCAAGAGTACTGGAGTGGGTTGCCATTGCCTTCTCCTTCCCTTTCACTACTTTCATATATAAAGCAGCAAGCACATATGTAGGTATGAAAACAAGCACATATGCAAGTTTGCAGATAAGTAAGCATGTATACCGGAGAAGGCAATGGCACCCCACTCCAGTACTCTTGCCTGGAAAATCCCATGGACGGAGGAGCCTGGTGGGCTGCAGTCCATGGAGTCGCTAAGAGTCAGACACGACTGAGTGACTTCACTTTCACTTCTCACTTTCATGCATTGGAGAAGGAAATGGCAACCTACTCCAGTGTTCTTGCCTGGAGAATCCCAGGGACGGGGGAGCCTGGTGGGCTACCGTCTATGGGGTCGCACAGAGTCGGACATGACTGAAGCGACCTAGCAGCAGCAGCAAACATGTATATACGTTTTTTCTTTCAACTTTTCATTTGTACTGGGTTATAGCCAGTTAACAACGCTGTGATAGTTTCCAGTGAACAGCAGAAGGACTCAGCCATTCATGTAAATGCATGTATCCATTACCCCCAGACTCCCCTCCCCTCCTGACTGCCCAGCTTTGAGCAGAGTTCCGTGTGCTGTACAGCAAGACCTTGTTGGCTACCCACTTTGAATACAGCAGTGTGTACCTGTCCATCCCAAACTCCCTAACTGTCCCTGCCCCCTTCCGTCCCCCCTATCCACAACCATAAGTTCCTTCTCTAAGTCTGTGAGTCTCTTTCTGTTTTGTAAATAAGTTTATTTGTATCATTTCTTTTTAGATTCCACATATAAGTGATGTCATATGATATTTCTCCTTTAGAGTTCTTTTTTGTTGTTGCCTTTTTAAATCACATCGTGGCTGAGTGAGCACCCAGGGGGTTAAGAGTGATCTTTCTATCTTCTCTCTCCATCACACTCTTTAGTCTCTGAATATTTTGCAATGAGTCCCTATTGTTCTTACAACCAGAAAGATGGTGATTTTGCAATAAATACATAAATAAATGTTGCAAGGAAAAGCAGTGCTTACCAGTGTTACGAAATGATGTGGACAGACGCTTATGGACATGCTGTGACGTAGACAAGGAGGCAGGCTGCCCACATGTGTGACCACGGCCTGGCAGACAGAGCCATCCGCCTAGGAAGGCAACATCACGGGCCTCCCAGCAGGGCAGCATTAGCAGGGGGTTGAGGGGGGCTGTGCTGCCCTTTCTCAGCACTCAGGTTTTCTTTAAGATCCACGCTCCCAAAATTAACCAAATGAGCTTTTCAAGGCGAGCAGGGAGGCTCAGCTCTGAGGAAGGGAGCTGGACTCCACTTCCTGATGGAGGAGGGGTCAGGTTGGATCTAGACGGTTCTGTAAGATGGACCAGAGTCCAGCTGAACCATGGCCAGCGCTCCTCCTCGCTCACTGGCACCACCCAGGGCCACCCGAGGAGCAGGCTCGGCCTGGAACCTGACTCCCAAGGCGTTGCTGCCGACTCCTTCAGGGCTTCTTCCCGTTAGCCTCCTCCCTGGTGCGGGCACGGCCCCTGCTGGATGCTGCTCTTGTGCCTTTGCCTTAGGGGAAGCCTCCTCACGTCTCTGCTCTGTCCAGGAGGGGCAGCCAGGGTGGGGAGGAAAGGCTGGGCCGCTGGGCAGGCAGAATTCCTTCCCATCCCCCCAGAGCTGTGCCACCCACCCACCTCCTGGCCAGCCGATTACTCACAGCTGGGTGATGGCTCTGCTTCCTGGCTGGCCAGCGCTTTCCCACCCTGCCAAGACTTTTAGGAGCACAGCTGGGGTGGCTGACCCGAGGGGCCTGGCCGGGAGTGGCCTTCCTGGCCTGCTGGGCCTGGGAACGGCGGGCAGAGAAACACCCTTACTTCTGGCCAGCTGCCCAGAGAAAAGTCCAGCTGTGGGCTCCAGTTCTGCCCAGGCCTGTCCCAGGCTCAGGGCTGGCCCTGTTTCCCTTCTGGGCAGAACAGAAAGCAAAACCTCAACCAGGGGGTGGGTTGAGGTCAGAAGCCATGGCCCTCTGACAGCCTGGACATGCTCACCATTCCTGGGGCTCAGGGAGGACGAGGTGGTCGGGAGCCCCTGCCAGCCCAGCATCCGAGGTCTAATGGCCATCAGTTCCCACTGGGCTCATGAAAGGATTACAGAGGTCAATAAACTTAGAGAAAAAAAATTACATCTTGCTTTCACTAACCTTTCACTGATGCAAACAAGCCAGGCTCAATAGGATTAGAGCAGTGGGGTTACATCTGCCAGAGTCAGGGCAGGCATCTCAGAGCAATGCCATCTTCACCTCCAGCCTTCTCCCCACTTTTCATATGGGAAAACCAAGGATGGGCAGGGAACGTCATCACTCAAGGTCCTGCTTGTGAATCAGAAGATTTCAAACCCAGGTCAATCCTGCCCCAGTGCTCGAGCACCATCCTGCAGCCACTAGTGGCCCCCCGAGTGCCCGCTCCCAGCAGGCAGGACAGACCTATTGGAGCTTGATATTTAACATCCAATGCAGAAAGCTGCGCCACTAGATCTCAATCTGAAATGACGCTTTTGCATTTATGTGACTGATCTCCTTATGGGAGTGCAGAATGCACACGTGCTCAGTCGTGCCTGACTCTGCAACCCCATGGACTGTAGCCTGGCTGCCAGGCTCCTCTGTCCATGGAACTTTCCAGGCAAAAATACTGGAGTGGGTTGCCATTTCCTACTCCAGGCGATCTTCCCTGAACCAGGAATTGAACTCTCATCTCCTGTGTCTCCTTCATTGGCAGGTGGATTCTTTTACCACGGAGCCAGCTGGGAACCCTGTGCATTTAAGTTGTGCGTTTAAACCCTTTTTCTGAGAAGAGATCCAAAGCCTTTGCCAGAATGCCAATAGGCTCCACGGCACAGGAAAGGCTATGCACGTGCTTTAGAGCATGCCCAGAAAATGACGGCAATGAGGAGGAGGAGAGCAGAGTGCCAGTTCTTCGAGGCAGGGACCGCCCCTCAGTCCACTGCTGTATTTCAGCATCTGGGGAGCTCCCCCTCAGGAGAGTGCCAAGGGTGCCTTAGGGAAACTTCCGACCTTTAACCAGCCCCCACCCCATTGTTCCTATAGACAGACTTCCTGGGACCCTCCTCCTGGTGAGGGTGCTGCCAGGGCCTCTCTCCTGCAGAAACCCTGGGGTGGCTGTGGTTGTCCTCTGGAGGAAGGGATGAGTCCACAGGGTGGGCAGAGCTCAGCTCTGGGTCAGACTAACTTGGGTTCAGTCCAGGTCCCAATGATTTACGAGTTGGGTGATCTTGTACAATTGCTCTAATCTTCTGAACCCTCGGTTTCCTCATCTGTAACGTGGATTGAATCATAGAACGTGAATCAATTCAGTTCAGTTCAGTCGCTCAGTCATGTCCGACTCTTTGCAACCCCATGGACAGCAGCACACCAGGCTTCCCTGTCCATCACCAACTCCTGGAGCTTATTCAAACTCATGCCCATCGAGTTGGTAATGCCATCCAAACACCTCAGTCTCTTGAATAGAAATGTCTATACTTGCACATGTCTGTGCATCCATCCATCCTTCACCTGTCTATCCATCCATCTATCCACTCACCCATGCACCTTATTAGTTTGTATTTCAGAGTATGTGCATTTCTTCCTAGCTACAACATCATGCATATCATGAACAAGACTTTAGTGTTTGTGAAACTTAATTTTCCTTGTGGACAAGCAAATGACCAAGTCCTGCCCCTCCCTTCCCTTGCCTCTCCCCACTGCCACCCTGCAGCCTCAGGCTGAGCTCCCAAGCCAAGGACCAGCAAGGCCCTCTTGATTTCCCCCAAACTCCTGGCTCCTGGCTGACCCTCTTCCACAGAAAATCTGAGGACAGACAGGAGCTGGTGTCTTAGCTCAGATTCTTTCCAAGTCTTCAGTATGAGTTGAATGATGCTTTTCTGCTGTGGAGACATACGTGCAAATTATTCCCCTAGATGTCCTGCCAGCTCTGGTTCTGAGCAAAACTCATCATCTTGGACCAGCTGGTCTTAGAGGTAGTGAGCCCCCTGTCACTGGAGTTAAGCAAGGATAGAAACAGCTCTCTGGGGGTATAGAGAGCTTTCAAGCCCAGACAAGGGAGTGAAGCGCCCCAGGGTTTCTCAGCCTTGACACTGTGATGTTCTGAGCTGGACGGCTGCTGCGGGAGGCACGTGTGCACAGCTGGGTGTTTTGCAGCATTCCTGGTCTCTGTCCACTAGATGCCAGTAGCGCCTCCCACCCAGCCAACCTGACAACCAAGAATGCCTCCAGCCATCCCCAAATGTCTCCCGGGGGAACTCGCTCACAGTTAAGAACTCCTGGACTAGAGGACATTGGAGGTCCCTTCTGTCTTGAAATTCCACCATTTATCCTGCCCCCAGGACATTCCCCACCCCATCCTTCATAGTCCTGCATCCTTTCTGTTGCTATGGAAACCGGGAATTATCTCACCTCTTCCATTTCTCCTTGCCCCCTCTCCTTTGTGCCTTCTTTCAACCAACGAACCCATGAGCCCAGCCAAGGGGACAGAACCTAGACAGCCCTGCCTACTCCTGTGTCAGACGGGACCTCCTGAGGCGGATTGAGGATTGAGTGAGAGGTGCCAAGAGAAGCAGGGCAGCCATTAGAACTGGGGTCAGGTCTGTGGGGGGCACGGGCAGGGGCGGCCACAGCAAAGGATGGTGCCCAGTTCTCGCGAGGTGAGCAGGAGGCTGACACCCGACCCGAAACTGAAGGAAAGATACTCCACGAAGACAAGGGTGCAAGAGCGGAGGGGGAGTGGGGCTTGACAGGGTGCTCTCGAAACAGGAGATACTGCTTGGGCAAGGGGTGGTCCTTGCCCTGGAGGCAGCCCCCTGAAGGGTTTTAAGCAGGGGGTTCAGTTCAGTTCAGTTGCTCAGTAGTGTCCAACTCTCTGGGGTGAATGACATCTATTGAGAGTGAGAAAGGGAGAAGGAGGGGACTGCGAGACTGGCGGGAGGCAGTTACTGCAGTCCAGGAACTAGATGGTGAGAGCTGGTCCCGGTGCTGATGGCCAGAGGAGGGGCTAGATAGGAGGAAGGCAGCTGGGGGACGCAGGTACTAAGAAAGAAAAAGCCAAGGACGGACCTAGGTCTCCTGAGGACGGAGCCTGTCCTCCTGGGAGTGGAGCCTGGCCTCCGGAGGGTGGAGCCAGACCTCCCGCGATGGGACCAGACTTCCTGAGGGCGGACCCAGGCCTTCTCAGTTCAGTTCAGTTGCTAAGTTGTGTTCAACTCTTTGCGACCCCACGGACTGCAGCACGCCAGGCCTCCCTGTCCATCACCAACTCCCGGAGCTTGCTCAAAATCATGTCCGTTGAGTCGATGATGCCATCCAACCATCTCATCCTCTGTCGTCCCCTTCTCCTCCTGCCCTCAATCTTTCCCAGCATCAGGGTCTTTTCTAATAAGTCAGCTCTTCGCATCAGATAGCCAAAATATTGGAGCTTCAGCTTCATCATCAGTCCTTCCAATGAATATTCAGGACTGATTTCCTTTAGAATTGACTAGTTGGATCTCCTTGCTGTCCAAGGGATCTCAAGAGTCTTATCTGGCACTGCAGTTCAAAAGCATTAACTCTTCAGCGCTCAATTCTGGGCCTTCTTGGGGTGTGGTGGGCCTCCTGGAGGTGGGACCACACTTTCTGGGGGCGGTGCCATGTAGCCTCCGGTGGAGCCTTGGGGCGGGGAGAGGTTGTTGACTAGCTGAAAAAGGCAGACATAAATTCCTGCCCCCTGATAGCCACCGCACTGCTCCGGCCTGGTTTTCATGGGGCTGCCTGTGTCTCCATCAGTCTTAAGCATCTGGTCAAACAGTACCCTCAGAGACCACTGCCAAAGCACACGCCTGGAAGGACTGGAAACGGCCTGGGGTCCATCAGTGGGACTGTGACCCCGGGTCTCAAGGAGGCTGCGCGGCTCCTGTGATGCCACGCCCCTTCCGGGGAGAGACCCAGCTCTGCTGGAGAGTGGACACTACAGACCAATGTGCTCCTTGGTGCCGTTTGGTGAAAATAAAAACAGCCCATGATCACGGTGTTTGTGTGTGCGTCCATCTTCCCGGGAAGATCTCAAGAGTCTCGTCGACCGCTTCCTCCAGGGAATGCAGCGAAGGAGAGCCCTCACTTTGCTCTTGCTTTCTCCCAGAGCCCGTTGGGAACTGCAAGTGGCTGTAGGGAACAGAACCAAACTCAGGTCGTGGAAAAAGGAGCGTGTTTCCTCCTGGGACTCCAGAGGCATCCAGCCAGGCATGCCGGCTGGGACAGCAGCCCCAAGCTGGCCACAGTGACCAGCCCCCCCCCAACCAGCTCCTGTCCTCATGGCTGCAAGATGGTGGCTGCACTGCCAACATCCTGGCCTCCAGGTGGGAAGGAGGGCAGACGCCCACTGAGCAGGAAGGGCTTTTCCATAAGCCCTTCCTAACACTTGGTGCCATCGGTGGTGCTGGGCCCACAGCTGCAGAGGAGCTGAGACACAGGGATTTTCAGCCCTGATCTTGATGCCCTGGGCAGAACTGCAGCTCTGGTAGGAAAAGGAAGAGAAGCCTGCGGACTGGGCT
>SJXQ01006157.1:242659-282879 GCA_006408695.1 Aepyceros melampus
TGGAGCAGGATGCAGGCGCAGTATGCAGGGAGCAGGCTCAAGGCAGCATGGGATGGGGACGTGCCAGGGGACAGGTGAGGCGGCAGATGGTGGCTGAGGGCAGTGACAGTCTGCGAGGTAATGAGGTAGCTCGTTATCAGGCAGTTCTTGTTGGTGGCCAAGAGCCCAGCCACGACTGAGCGACTCAGCACAGCACAGAGAGCCCAGCCGCAGTCCAGCTCGCCCAGCCCAGGGAGCTGAGGTCTGGGCCTGCCCTGCCTGTCCGCAGGCACAGGGTCTTTGTCACCCCTCAGTGATGAGCCAGGGTTCCTGCATCTGCCCCCTGGAGGGAGAGATGCTTTACACACAGATCCTGGGCTCCTCTACCCACAGAGGATGAGTCAGAGGGTCAGAGGGGCCCACCATCCTGGTGATTATGAGGCTGTTACACCCCAGTGCCACTTGCTGAGTGCCTGCTAAGGGCTGAGCACCATTCCCTTTATTCACGTTAGGTTCTGCTTAATCCTCACTGGGAGAATCATCACCCACGAGGTGTCAGCAGCCCAATGCCTTGTCACTGACAAGGAAATGGAAACACAAGATGTGAAGTCCCTGCTTGGTCAAAACCACAGAACTCTTGGGGAGGACCCTCCATCCCGGCACACAGCCTGCTTCTCTGACAGCCTCGCACCTGCGTTGTCTGGTGTAGGCTCACAGCATACTCAAAGGCCTGGTCTTGCTGCTCCCCTTTAGTAGACGGGGCACACTGAGGCCTTAGGAGACATAGCACTTTGGCGACAAAGGTCCATATAGTCAAAGCTGTGGTTTTTCCAGTAGTTATGTACAGATGTGAGAGTTGGACAATAATGAAGGCTGAGTGCTGAAGAATTGATGCTTTCGAACTGTGGTGCTGGAGAAGATGCTTGAGAGTCCCTTGGACAGCAAGGAGATCCAGCCAGTCCATCCTGAAGGCGATCAGACCTGGATGTTCACTGGAAGGACTGATGCTGAAGCTCCAATACTTTGGCCACCTGATGCAACAAGCTGATTCAGGGAAAAGACCCTGATGCTGGGAAAGATTAAGGACGGAAGGAGAAGGGGGCGACAGAGGACGAGATGGTTGACTGGCATCACTAACTCAATAGACATGAATTTGAGCAAACTCCAGGAGATAGTGGAGGCGGAGAGGGCTGGTACACTGCAGTCCATGGGATGGAAAAGAGTCAGACACGACTGAGCGACTGAACGCTACCACCACTCTGAGTCCCAGCCAGATCAGAGAGCGGATCCTGGGGTAGCGGAGGTGGTGGACCACTGGGCAACATTGCTCATCCTCTCTTCACCATAAATATCCCCCTGCTGATCCCATGAGGCAGACTGTGAGCAAGGAACCTCAGGCCACCTTTGCCCGGGTCACAGGGAGTGGGTCCCCCCATACCCCAGGAGAGGCAGCCACCTACCTGCCTACAAGTGTGGCCTTGGACCAAGCCACTTAAACCCCATTCTGCCACCCTCATCCAGACAGGAAGCTGGCCTCCTGGGACATCCAGTTTCTCACCTGTATTTTGGGGGTGATGAGAGTAACTGCTTCCTAGGTGGCTTTGAAAATGCAATGAGATTTTCCTCTTCTTCTTTTAAATTTATTTTAGTTGGAGACTAATTACAATACTGTAGTGGTTTTTGCCATATATTGATATGAATCAGCCATGGGTTTACATGTGTTCCTCATCCTGAACCCTCCTCCCGCCTTCTTCCCGATCCCATCCCTCTGGGTCATCCCAGTGCACCAGCCCTGAGCTCCCTGTCTCATGCATTGAACTGGACTGGCAAAGAGATCTTGTAGGAAGAGGGCTGCCCCTAGATCTTGGCACATAGTGAGTACTCAAAATGAAAATGCATACTGAGGTGTAACATACAGAGGGCTGTTTACTAGAGACTTTAGCTCTTTTTAACAGAAAATTCACCACTCAACTATTTGAAAATGTACAGTTCAGTGGCATTTAGTACATTCTCAGAGTTGTCATGGGCTTCCCAGGTGGCTCAGTGGTAAAGAATCTGCCTGCCGTTGCAGGAGACATGGGTTTGATCCCCAGGTCAGGAAGATCCCTTTTAGAAGGAAATGGCAACCCACTCCAGTGTTCTTCCCTGGAGAATCCCATAGACAGAGGAGCCTGGTGGAAGTCGCAGAGTCCGACGTGACTTAGTGACTAAACAGCAAACAACAGAGCTGTTCCAACCATCAGCACTATCTAATTCAAGAACATTCTCATCCTCCCCAAAACAAATCCGGGGTCTCCTTTCCCAGCTCTTGGCAACTGCAAATCTGCTTTCTGTCTCTGTGGATTACCTACTCTGGACAGTCCATAGCAAAGGGAGAGGACAATATGTGACAGTCTGTGTCTGGCTGTTTTCACTAAGCATGTTTTAAAGGCAAATCCATGTTGTAGCCAGTTATTCCTTTTTATGGCTGAATAATAGCCCATTGTAAGGACAGAAGGGGCTTCGCAGGTGGTGCTAGTGGTAAAGAACCTACCTGCCAATGCAGGAGATGTAAGAGATAGGGTTTGATCCATGGGTCAGGAAGACCCCTTGCAGGAAGGCACGCAACCCACTCCAGTATCCTTGCCTGGAGAATCCCATGGACAAAGGAGCCTGGTGAGCTACAGTCCATAGAGTTGCATAGAGTCAGACACGACTGAAGCAACTTAGCACACATGCAGGGACAGGAAGTGTTTATCCATTCATGAGTTAATGGCCATTGGGCTGTTTCCTTTCATTAACTTTTTGAACGTATTTTGATTCCATTCAGTTCAGTCGCTCAGTCAGGTCTGACTCTTTGCAACCCCATGGACTGCAGCACGCAGGCTTCCCTGTCCATCATCTCAGCATCAGGATCTTTTCCAATGAGTCTGTTCTTCACATTAGGTGGTCAAAGTATTGGAGTTTCAGCTTCAGAATCAGTCCTTCCAATGAATATTCACGACTGATTTCATTTAGGATGGACTGGTTGGATCTCTTGCAGTCCAAGGGACTCTCAAGAGTCTTCTCCAACACCATAGTTCAAAAACATCTGTTCTTCGGTGCTCAGCTTTCACAGCTTTGACTAGATGGACTTTTGTTGGCAAAGTAATGTCTCTTCTGCTTTTTAATATGCTCTCTAGGTTAGTCATACCTTTTCTTCCAAGGAACAGCCTCTTTTAATTTCATGGCTGTAGTCACCATCTGCAGTGATTTTAGAGCCCAGAAAAATAAAGTCTCTCACTGTTTCTACTGTTTCCCCATCTATTTGCCATGAAGTGATGGGACCGGATGCCATGACCTTAGCTTTCTGAATGTTGAGTTTTAAGCCAGCTTTTTCACTCTCCTTTTCACTTTTCATCAAGAGGCTCTTTAGTTATTCTTCACTTTCTACCATAAGGGTGTTGTCATCCACATATCTGAGGTTATTGATGTTTCTCCCGGCAATCTTGATTCCACCTTGTGCTTCATCCAGCCTGGCATTTTGCATGATGTACTCTGTATGTAAGTTAAATAATCAGGGTGATAATATACAGCCTTCATGTACTCCTTTCCCAACTTGGAACCAGCCTGTTCCATGTCTAGTTCTAAATGTTGCTTCTTGACCTGCATACAAATTTCTCAAGAGGCAGGTCAGGTGGTCTGGTATTCCCATCTCTTTCAGAATTTTCCACAGTTTCTTGTGATCCACACAGTCAAAGTCTTTGGCATAGTCAATAAAGCAGAAGTAGGTGTTTTTCTGGAACTCTCTTGCTTTTTCCATGATCCAGAGAATGTTGGCAATTTGATCTCTGGTTCCTCTGCCTTTTCTAAATACAGCTTGAACATCTGGAAGTTCACAGTTCACATCCTGTTGAAGCCTGGCTTGAAAAATTTTGAGCATTACTTTGCTAGCGTGTGAGATTAATTGTGCGGTAGTTTGAGCATTATTTGGCATTGCCTTTCTTTGGGACTGGAATGAAGACTGATCTTTTCCAGTCCTGTGGCCACTGCTGAGTTTTCCAAATTTGCTGGCATATTGAGTGCAGCACTTTCACAGCATCATCTTTTAGGATTTGAAATAGCTCAACTGGAATTCCATCACCTCCACTAGCTTTATTCATATTTTCATTAGAAGACTTTTAAGATTAAAGTGTAACTGACTTGTAACATTACATTAGTTTCAGGTGCATAGCATAGTGATAACATATATTATGAAATGCTCAACGGTAAGTGTAGTTACCATCGGTCACCACAAAAAATTATTACAGTACTTTTACAATGCTGTATTCCCTATGCTGTATACTATATCCCCTTGACTTATTTATTTTATAGCTGGACATTTATACCTCTTAATCCTCTTCCCCCTTGTCACCTCTTCACACACCCTTCTCCTCTGGGCAACCAATAGATTATTCTCTGTGTCTGTGAGTCTGTTTGCGTATCATTTGGATTCCACGTATAAGTGAAATCATACAGTATTTGTCTTCCTCTTTCTGATATATTTTACTTAGCATGATACCCTCCAGATCCATCCCTGTTGTTGCAAATGTCAAGATTCCATTCCTTTTTATAGCTGAGTAACAGTCCACTGTTCATGGGGTTCTCAAGGCAAGAATACTGAAGTGGCTTGCCATTCCCTTCTCCAGTGGACCACATTTTGTCAGAACTCTCCACCATGACCCGTCCATCTTGGGTGGCCCTACACGGCATGGCTTAGTTTCATCAAGTTAGACATGGCTGTGGTCCATGTGATTAAACTAGTTAGTTTTCTGTGATTGTAGTTTAAGTGTGTCTGCCCTCTGATGCCCTCTCTCAGCGCCTACCATCTTACTGGGATTTCTTTTACTTTTGACGTGAGGTATCTCTTCACGGCTGCTCCAGCAAAGCACAGCCTCTACTCCTTGTCTTGGATGAGGGGTAGCTCCTCTTGGCTGCTTGCCACCCCAGCGCTGCACTGCCACTGCTTGCCACTCCCATGAAGAGTATGAAAAGGAAAAAAGATAGGACACTGAAAGATGAACTCCCCAGGTCGGTAGGTGCCCAATATGCTACTGGAGATCAGTGGAGAAATAACTCCAGAAAGAATGAAGAGACGGAGCCAAAGCAAAAACAACACCCAGTTATGGATGTGACTGGTGACTGAAGCAAGGTCCAATGCTGTAAAGAGCAATATTGCATAGGAACAGGGAATGTTAGGTCCATGAATCAAGGCAAATTGGAAGTGGTCAAACAGGAGATGACAAGAGTGAACGTCGACATTTTAAGAATCAGCAAGCTAAAATGGACTGGAATGGGTGAATTTAACTCAGATGACCATTATATCTACTACTATGGGCAAGAATCCCCTAGAAGAAATGGAGTAACCCTCATAGTCAACAAAAGAGTCTGGAATGCAATATTAGACACAATTCAAAAATGACAGGATGACCTCTGTTCATTTCCAAGGCAAACCATTCAGATTCACTGTAATCCAAGTCTATGCCCTGACTAGTAATGCTGAAGAAGCTGAAGCTGAATGGTTCTATGAAGACCTACAAGACTTTTTAGAACTGACACTCAAAAAAGATGTCCTTTTCATTATAAGGGACTGGAATGCAAAAGTAGGAAGTCAAGAAACACCTGGAGTAACAGGCAAATTTGGCCCTGGAGTACAGAATGAAGCAAAGCAAAGACTAATAGAGTTTTGCAAAGAGAATGCACTGATCATAGCAAACACCCTCTTCCAACAACACAAGAGAAGACTCTACACATGGACATCACCAGATGGCCAACACCGAAATCAGATTGATTATATTCTTTGCAGCCAAAGATGGAGAAGCTCTATACAGTCAACAAAAACAAGACCAGGAGCTGACTGTGGCTCAGATCATGAACTCCTTATTGCCAAATTCAGACTTCAATTGAAGAAAGTAGGGAAAATCACTAGACCATTCAGGTATGACCTAAATCAAATCCCATATGATTATACAGTGGAAGTGAGAGATAGATTTCTGGGACTAGATCTGATAGATAGAGTGCCTGATGAACTATGGACACAGGTTCATGACATTGTACAGGAGACAGGGATCAAGACAATCCACAAGAAAAAGAAATGCAAAA
Source organism: Aepyceros melampus (assembly GCA_006408695.1). Taxonomy (NCBI): domain Eukaryota; kingdom Metazoa; phylum Chordata; class Mammalia; order Artiodactyla; family Bovidae; genus Aepyceros; species Aepyceros melampus. Next base: position 248,738 of record SJXQ01006157.1, read on the forward strand.
GAGAAAAATGGCTGTCTGAAGAGGCCTTACAAATAGCTGTGAAAAGAAGAGAAGCAAAAAGCAAAGGAGAAAAGGAAACATACCCATTTGAATGCAGAATTCCAAAGAATAGCAAGGAGAGATTAAAAAAAGCCTTCTTCGGTGGTCAGTGCAAAGAAATAGAGGAAAATGATAGAATAGGAAAGACTAGAAATCTCAAGAAAATTAGAGATACAAAAGGAATATTTCATGCAAAGATAGCCTCGATAAAGGACAGAAATGGTACGGACCTAACAGAAACAGAAGATATTAAGAAGAGGTGGCAAGAATACATAGAAGAACTGTACAAAAAAGATATTCATGACACAGATAATCTCACAATGCTGTGATCACTCACCTAGACCCAGACATCCTGGAATGTGAAGTCAAGTGAGCCTTAGGAAGCTTCACTATGAACAAAGCTAGTGAGGTGATGAGATTCCAGTTGAGCTTTTTCAAATCCTAAAAGATGATGCTGTGAAAGCACTGTACTCAATAGGCCAGCAAATTTGGAAAATTCAGCAGTGGTCACAGGACTGGAAAAGGTCAGTCTTCATTCCAATCCCAAAGAAAGGCAATGCCAAAGAATGCTCAAACTACCACACAATTGCACTCATCTCACAAGCTAGTAAGGTAATGCTCAAGATTCTCCAAGCCAGGCTTCAGCAATACATGAACCGTGAACTTCCAGATGTTCAAGCTGTATTTAGAAAAGGCAGAGGAACCAGAGATCAAATTGCCAACATTCTCTGGATCATGGAAAAAGCAAGAGAGTTCCAGAAAAACATCTACTTCTGCTTTATTGACTATGCCAAAGCCTTTGACTGTGTGGATCACAACAAACTGTGGAAAATTCTTAGAGATGAGAATACCAGACCACCTGACCTGCCTCCTGAGAAATCTGTATGCAGATCAAGAAGCAACAGTTAGAACTGGACATGGAACAACAGACTGGTTCCAAATAGGACAAGGAGTACGTCAAGGCTGTATATTGTCATCCTGCTTATTTAACTTATATGCAGAGTACATCATGAGAAAGGCTGGGCTTGATGAAGCACAAGCTGGAATCAAGATTGCCAGGAGAAATATCAATAACCTCAGATGTGCAGATGACACCACTCTTATGGGGGAAAGTGAAGAACTAAACAGCCTCTGATGAAAGTGAAAGAGGAGAGTGAAAAAGTTAGCTTAAAACTCAACATTCAGAAAACTAAGGTCATGGCATCTGGTCCCATCACTTCATGAGCCTTAGGAAGCTTCACTATGAACAAAGCTAGTGAGGTGATGAGATTCCAGTTGAGCTTTTTCAAATCCTAAAAGATGATGCTGTGAAAGCACTGTACTCAATAGGCCAGCAAATTTGGAAAATTCAGCAGTGGTCACAGGACTGGAAAAGGTCAGTCTTCATTCCAATCCCAAAGAAAGGCAATGCCAAAGAATGCTCAAACTACCACACAATTGCACTCATCTCACAAGCTAGTAAGGTAATGCTCAAGATTCTCCAAGCCAGGCTTCAGCAATACATGAACCGTGAACTTCCAGATGTTCAAGCTGTATTTAGAAAAGGCAGAGGAACCAGAGATCAAATTGCCAACATTCTCTGGATCATGGAAAAAGCAAGAGAGTTCCAGAAAAACATCTACTTCTGCTTTATTGACTATGCCAAAGCCTTTGACTGTGTGGATCACAACAAACTGTGGAAAATTCTTAGAGATGAGAATACCAGACCACCTGACCTGCCTCCTGAGAAATCTGTATGCAGATCAAGAAGCAACAGTTAGAACTGGACATGGAACAACAGACTGGTTCCAAATAGGACAAGGAGTACGTCAAGGCTGTATATTGTCATCCTGCTTATTTAACTTATATGCAGAGTACATCATGAGAAAGGCTGGGCTTGATGAAGCACAAGCTGGAATCAAGATTGCCAGGAGAAATATCAATAACCTCAGATGTGCAGATGACACCACTCTTATGGGGGAAAGTGAAGAACTAAACAGCCTCTGATGAAAGTGAAAGAGGAGAGTGAAAAAGTTAGCTTAAAACTCAACATTCAGAAAACTAAGGTCATGGCATTCAGTCCCATCACTTCATGGCAAATAGATGGGAAACAGTGGAAACAGTGGCTGACTTTATTTTTCTGGGCTCCAAAATCACTGCAAATGGTAACTGCAGCCATGAAATTAAAATACACTTACTCCTTGGAAGGAAAGTTATGACCAACCTAGACAGCATATTAAAAAACAGAGACATTAGTTTGCCAACAAAGTTCCATCTAGTCAAGGCTATGGTTTTTCCAGTAGTCATGTATGGATGTGAGAGTTGGACTACAAAGAAAGATGAGTGCCGAAGAATTGATGCTTTTGAACTGTGGTGTTGGAGAAGGCTCTTAAGAGTCCCTTGGACAGCAAGGAGATCCAACTAGTCCATTCTAAAGGAGATCAATCCTGACTGTTCATTGGAAAGATTTATGTTGAAGCTGAAATTCCAATATTTTGGCTACCTGATGCGAAGAGCTGACTCATTTGAAAAGACGCTGATGCTGGGAAAGATTGAAGGCAGGAGGAGAAGGGGGCAACAGAGGATGAGATGGTTGGATGCATCACTGACTCGATGGACATGAGTTTGAGCAAACTCTGGGAGTTGGTGATGGACAGGGAGGCCTGGCGGGCTGCAGTCCATGGAGTCCCAAAGAGTCAGACATGACTGAGTGACTGAACTGAACTGAATATTCCACTGTATATCTGTACCATGTCTTCTTTATCCATTTCTCTGTCAATGGACAGTTGGGTTGTTTCCATATCTTGGTGTTGTGAATAGTGTTGCTATGAACATGGGAGTGTATATATCTTTGCGGTTAGTATTTTCATTTTCTTTGGATAAATACCTAGAAGTGGAATTGCTGGACATATTGTAGTTCTACTTTTAACTTTTTTAGGAATATCTATACTATTTTCTGTCCTTTATCGAGCCCATCTTTGCATGAAATGTTCCTTTGATATCTCTAATTTTCTTGAAGAGATCTCTAGTCTTTCCCATTCTGTTGTTTGCTTCTCTTTCTTTGCATTGATCGCTGAGGAAGGCTTTCTTATCTCTTCTTGCTATTCTTTGGAACTCTGCATTCAGATGCTTATATCTTTCCTTTTCTCCTTTGCTTTTCACCTCTCTTCTTTTCACAGCTATTTGTAAGGCCTCCTCAGACAGCCATTTTGCTTTTTTTGCATTTCTTTTCCATAGGGATGGTCTTGATCCCTGTCTCCTGTACAATGTCATGAACCTGTGTCCATAATTCATCAGGCACTCTATCTATCAGATCTAGTCCCTTAAATCTATTTCTCACTTCCACTGTATAATCATAAGGGATTTGATTTAGGTCATACCTGAATCGTCTAGTGGTTTTCCCTACTCTCTTCAATTTAAGTCTGAATTTGGCAATAAGGAGTTACTCCTTGGAAGAAAAGTTATGACCAACCTAGAGAGCATATTGAAAAGCAGAGACATTACTTTGCCAACTAAGGTCCATCTAGTCAAGGCTATGGTTTTTCCAGTGGTCATGTATGGATGTGAGAGTTGGGCTGTGAAGAAAGCTGATCGCTGAAGAACTGATGCTTTTAAACTGTGGTATTGGAGAAGACTCTTGAGAGTCCCTTGGACTGCAAGGAGATCCAACCAGTCCATTCCGAAGGAGATCAGCCCTGGGTGTTCTTTAGAAGGAATGATGCTAAAGCTGAAACTTCCACCTCATGTGAAGAGTTAACTCATTGGAAAAGACCCTGATGCTGGGAGGGATTGGGGGCAGGAGGAGAAGGGGACGACAGAGGATGAGATGATGGATGGCATCACGGACTCAATGGACGTGAGTCTGAGTGAACTCCGGGAGCTGGTGATGGACAGGGAGGCCTGGCGTGCTGTGATTCATGGGGTCACAAAGAGTCGGACACGACTGAGTGACTGAACTGAACTGATACTATTTTCTGTAGTGGCTGCACCAACTTACCTTCCCACCAGAAGTGCATGAAGGCTCCCCTTTCTCCACATCCTTGCCAATGCTTGTTATTTGCTGTCTTTTTAATAATAGCCATTCTGACAGATGTGAGGTGATATCTCATTGTGATTTTTGTTTGTATTCCCTAGTAACTGATGATATTGACCATATTTTCCTGTGTCTGTTGTGTGCATCTTCTTTGGAAAAATTTCTATTCAGATCCTCTGACCATTTTTTGATTGTATTGCTTGTTTCTTTGATACTGAGTTGTATGAGTTCTTTATTTTAGACTTTATACATTATCTTTATCCATTATCCAATTCAAATGGATTAAAAACTTAAATATAAGACCTGAAACCACAAAACTTCTGGAAGAAAACATAAGCAGTATGCTCTTTGACATCACTCTCAGCAATATTTTTTTAAATCTGTTTCCTCAGGGAAAGGCAACAAAAGCAAAAATAAGCAAATAGGATCACATTAAATTGAAAAACTTTTGTACAGCAAGGGGAACCATCAACAAAACACAAAGGCCACCTACTGAATGGGAGAAGATTTTTGCAAATGATTTCTCATAAGGGGTTAATACCCTAAAGATGTAAAGAACCCATATAACTCAATATCAGAAAAATAATCTGATTAAGAATAAGTGGATTTTTTAAATTGAAGTATGACATAGAAGCAAAAAGTGTGTAAATCCTAGGTATGAAAGTGAAAGTTGCTCAGTCGTGTCTGACTCTTTGCGATCCCATGGACTGTACAGTCCTTGGAATTCTCTAGGCCAGAATACTGGAGTGGGTAGCCTTTCCCTTTTCCAGGGGATCTTCCCAACCCAGGGATCGAACCCAGGTCTCCCATATTGCAGGTGATTCTTTACCAGCTGGGCCACGAAGGATGTCCAATCCTAGGTGTGCTGTTGTTTAAATTCAGGGTGAATGTACTCAGATCAAGAAATAGAATGTCAGCAGCCGCCAGAGCACCGTGTCCTATCCCCGTGGCTCTGTCCGTCCTCTGAGAGTAGCCATCGATTGACCTTTGATGCAGAAGTTGGTTTCTGAATGTGAGCACATGAAATTCCAGAGCTGGAGCTGCCTTCCCTCCTTGCTGTATGTGCACAATCCATCCACTGTGTGTGTTTCAGCTCAGCAGTGTTCATTCGGTGCCATTGTGTGAGTAGACCACGCTCATTCATTCATGCCACTTCATGGCAAATAGATGGGTGAAAAAAATGGAAACAGTGACAGATTTTATTTTCTTGGGCTCCAAAATCACCATGAATGGTGACTGCAGCCATGAAATTAAAAGAAACCTTGGAAGCTCCTTGGAAGAAAAACTATGACAGACCTAGACAGCATATTAAAAAGCAGAGACATCACTTTGCCAATAAAGGCCTGTATAGTCGAAGCTATGGCTTTTCCAGGAGTCGTGAACAGATGTGGGAGTTGGACCATAAAAATGGCTGAACACCAAAGAATCAATGCTTTCAAGTTGTGGTGTTGGAGAAAAAGCTTGAGAGTCCCTTGGAGAGCAAGGAGATCCAACCAGTCAATCCTACAGGAAATCAGTCCTGAATATTCATTGAAAGGACTGATGCTGAAGCTCTAGTACTTTGGCCACCTGATGCGAAGAGCCGAATCATTGGAAAAGACTCTGATGCTGGGAAAGACTGAGGGCAGGAGGAGAAGGGGGTGACAGAGGATGAGATGGTTGGATGGCATCATCGACTCAATGGACATGAGTTTGAGCAAGTCTGGGAGTTGGTGATGGACGAGGAAGCCTGACGTGCTGGGGTCACAAAGAATCAGACTCAACTGAGCAACTGAACAGCAATAGCAGATTTGTTCACTGTACTACTGATGGACACCTGAGTGGCAGCCTGGAGAGGGCTGTGTCCTCACTCTGCTGTGGACATATTCTGGGGGACAGATGTGGTGTTTCTGTTGAGTCCAGGCCTGGGAGTGGGACAGGAGGTCACTGGGTGTGCAAGTTCATCTGAGCACATATTGCCAATTCTACAAAGTTCTGCAATGGCAGATTCCAGCAGCGTCTGAAATCTCCAGTGACACCACATTCTTGCCTATCATTAACATTTGCGTTTTCTACAGGTTTATTGAGGTAGAATTCACAGACCAAACAGTTCATCCTCGTAAAGGGAATAATTCAGTGGTGCTTCATACACTCACAGAACTGTGGGACCATCACCACAGTCAGTGTTAGAACATTTTCATCATCCTGAAAAAACCCCTGTACCTGCTAGGTGTCCCCCTAGGACCCCTCCCAGCAGCTGACCAGCCCTATTCAACCACTGACATGCTTTCTGTGTTTATGGATTTAGGCATGTCACATAAAGGGAATCATACAAAATCTGGTCTTTTGCAACCTGCTTCTTTCACGTGGCACCGTGTTGTTAAAGTTCATCCATGTTGGGCCTTGTGTCAGTAGTTATTCCTGTTGGTGGCTGAGTAATATTCCACCATGTGGATATGCCGCATTTTGTTTATTCATTAATCAGCTGATGGTCACTTGGGTTGTTTCCACCCTTTGGCTATTATGAACGTCTTTACAAAAGCTTTTGTGTGGATGTGTGTTTTCATTTTCTCGGATATGAACCTAAGAGTGGAACTGCTGGATCGTGTGCTAATTCTGGGCTCCCATGTGCTCTCGTGGTAAAAACCCGCCTGCCAGTACAGAAGACGTAAGAGATGCTGGTTCAGTCCCTGGGCTGGGAAGATCCCCTGGAGGAGGGCACAGCAACCCACTCCGTATTCTTGCCTGGAGAATCCCATGGACCGAGGAGCCTGGAGAGCTATAGCCCATAGGGTCGCAAAGAGCTGGGCATGACTGACGTGACTCAGCACGCATATACATGCTAACTCTGTGTTTAACCATGTGAGGACCCACCAGACTGTTTCTGCAGCAGCTGTTTCTGTTTACAGCCCTATCAGCAGCCCTCTCTGTGCCTAAAAAAGCATGACACTCCCTCATAGGCCAGCCTCAGCAAACGCAGCATCTTCTGGCCTGGGATGGATGTGCCTCTGTGCTGTTGCGACCAGCCTGGAAGGGCCAGCATCTGGGGTGTGTCCATGATGCCATGGCCAGCCATGAATGCAGTGCCATGTGTGTCTCAAGACGGGTCAGGCTCGGAGTCACCAGTGGGCTCTGCTGCCCATGGCCTCAGCCTTCCATCCTGCACTCACACCTCTGGTGACAAGAATCTATGAAAGGACATTGGGCAAACTCCCCACATGGAGGGGTCCAAGCAGGCTCTGACCAGGAGGCACAGCACAGCTTTGGTGCCAGCACACTAGACGTCAGGGCCGGCAGTTGGCACAATCCTGTGCCCAGAGAGGAGACTGGGATACAGCTTCCCGGGCCCCCACCCCTCACCATCATCTGAGCTCTATGCTTCCTGCTCTAACCAGGCCGGGAGTCAGGTACAAACTGCACCCAGCGGAGTGATGGGGGCTTGACTTCTGCTCCTGACTGCTGAGTGGCCTTGGGCAAGTCCCTGCCCGTCCTGGCCTCAGTTTGCCCATTGATAGGCCTGGAGTCGACCTAGTGATGCTCAAGGCTCCCCCAGATTTCTCAGGAAGAGGACGGGCCGCACAGTGGCCTTTGACATCAGTCCTTCGAGTCCACAGCAGGGCCATACTCTCCAGAGGCCCATGGAATGTGTTTATGTTCCAAAGCCGAGTGGTACCTGATTTCCTGAAGTCCAGCCACCCACTCAGCATCCACAGAGCCCTCGGTTTCCCCAGCAGTAAGGAGGGAGAAGGGACAGTTCTTGGGGACCCAGAGCTTCCTTCCGACCAGCCTGGGGTTTGCTTGGACCAGGAGACTCTTTTCTTCTCTCTCATTTGCTCAGCTTTTAACTTTGGGTGTTGACAAATGTGTGTGAGTAAATGATTCATTCATTCATTTATTCACTCAATGAAAATATTATATTAAAGCCTTGTTCAGAAATGGGGGCCACAACAGAGCACAGCCACTGCAGAGGCCATGTCACTGAGGCAGCAGCCCTCCTCTGGGCATGGCAGAACATGACGTATAAGCTCAGGGCGAGGTGAGCAACAGCGAGAAGGACCCCACAGCCTTGACTCCCATCTGGCCCCTCCTTGTCCCTGAAGCCCCTTCTCTGACCACAGGACAACCATTCACTTCTCAGCACTTACCCAGACTTGCTCAGGGCAAGTTCACAGCCAAAGCCTGCCGGGGTCCAGCCCCGGTGGATCCAGGGATGCTCAAAGGTGGGACGGAGCAGGCGGATAGGAAAGGATAGGACAGGATAGGACAGGATAGCTCAGGACAGGATAGAACAGTAGGAAATTAATGAAAATAGGAGGCTGAATAACTTGGTTTACGGGGAAAGCCAATAAAACCTCAAGACAAGAGGTTTGCACCATCTACGTAGGCCACCGGCGTCCGCTTGAATCTCTAAAGGGGCCCCACCGTGGGTCCACTTTTCTCGCAGAACTTATAGCCAGGGCAAGTAAGTAGACGTGGTGAGCCTCCCGCTCCAGATGGGAATTCAGCCTGGAGGTAAAGCACAAGAGGACAGAAAAGTAAAGAGAGAGAGGTGTGGGAGCCAGATGTCCCTAAAGAACAAGTCTAGGAGAGCGAGTCATCGGAGAGACCGGCCTGCAGAACCGGTCTGAGAAATTCGGGTCCGAGGAATGAAAACCGCTCTGAGAAACTGTTCCCGAGAGACACTGGTCCGACAAACTGCTCTGAAAAACTGTTCTCGAGGAAGCTGACTCCAAACTTTATTTTTCCCATCCCCTTTTTATACCATGAAGATCAATGAGTTTCACAAATTTTTTGGCAATGACAGCAGCCCTGACTCTTATCGAGAGCAGGCTTAGTCTCTGCATACCTAATTGTATACACAAGTCTTAGGTAATTTACATGATCTTCCAGCCAAAAGGCCAATTCGACAATTTACAGCTCTTCTCTGAAAGTGTTAGTTTTTCCAAGGTCTGGCGCCATTCTCGGGAGGTGCCGAACAAGATTGAGTTTTCATAAATGCAAGGACACAGCAAACAGGAGTACAAATGATTTATAAAGGAAACAATTAACTCAAATGCCTAGTGTTGCTAACATTCAAAAAACTACTACATTCCTATCCCCAAATATAGTTTGTATAGCAGGAACTTCCAGGTGCAGATAAGGAGGTCTGGCAACAGTCATTGAAGCAACAGTGAAATAAATCTATTAAGGCTTTGGCTCTTAAGAGAAGTTAGTTTGTAACTTAAGACACTTCAAGGCTCTTTTGCCCCTCACAGCTGGGGGTTGCGAGCAATTCACAGGCTTGTAAAAGGTCAAAGGAATCTGTTTAGGCAGGCTAGAGCATTATCAAAGGGGGTTGGGCTGCAACACTCCTTTCAAATGCAGGGAGCTAAGACAGTGAATTAACTCTATCCGAGAAACTGGCAGAAAACAGTGGAGAAACAAACAAATACAGAACAAATTTTTATTATTGGGGCACATGCTCAGGAAAAACCAGGGAGAAATCCGATGACTCAGATTGCTCTGCCATCTGAGTGTGCCTCGTGACTCTGTCACGGGTGGGATTCCTCGCGCTGGCTTCCCACAAAAGCCTTTGACAGAAATATCATTCTTCCTGCCCCACACCTGGCGGGTGAGGCCTGGGTGGACAGGCAGGTAGGGGGCCTCCCCTCTGATCAGCGAGCCTCTTGGTCAGTGAGTTGCCCAAGTGACCAAGACCATCGGGGATCAGAGACTGAGGGCGTGGGTCTGGCTCCCAGTATCTGATGGAGGCAGCACAGCCTCCCTCCTCTCACTTAGACTGAGGGCCTGGACAAGGTCCTTTGATCCTGGAGTGATGAGCTGCATTGCAGACTCAGGGTTCAACCAGCCACTTGGTAAGCAGCCCCTTCAACCCTGGGGATAGGACAACTGAAGACCAGCAGCAGTGGCGGCAGGCAGAGCAGTCCGTGCATGAGAACGGCGGATGAGGTGGGCCAGGGACCGCCTGGGAAGCCTGGGTCCAGGTCACCTGTTGGGTGAGACCCAGAGTGGGGGCCACACTGGGCCAGGAGCAAGCCCTGCCTTCTTAACGCCGCAGTCATTGCTCGGTTCAAGATGTAGACAACTGGAGCTCCGAGAGCTCATTCACTGGTGTTTTCCTACCTGACCCACAAGACCCATGAGAGTCCTCCCCATGGCCTCTGCCCTCTGCCCTTCTGTGCTCCCAGTCATTAATAGTAACCAGTACACCCAGGCCTCCTTGCTCTGAACTGACCTCAGATGACATGGGTCCTTATAGTGGGACTGGAGGGCAGCAATAAACAAGGACACAAAAATTAACATAGATTTAGCAAGTCTATGAAAAAATCTGCGTGTGTGCACAGGAAGAAGTCTGCTAGGAAATGCCCTGAAAATGTTACTAGTGGTGACCCCAGGACTTTCCTGGTGACCCAGTGGTTAAGAATCCACTTTGTAGGACCTGATCCCTGGTCGGGGAACTAAGGATCCCACATGCCATGGAACAACTGAGATCCCCCGTACTACAACTAAACCCCATTGCAGCCAAATACATTAATTGAAAAATCATAGTGGTGACTTTGGGACTAGCAAGGGCAGGTCCTGAGTAATGGTGATTTTGAGATTGCACGTGGAACATGCATGGGTCATACGTGCCCACTTGGTGCCTTTTCTTCGGTGCAAACACCATGTAGTCTGAGCAGCAGACACCCAGCCACCCTTTCAGGCCTGCACCTCCTCCAGGCTGGCTACCCTCCTGGCTTCTCACTCGCAGGTTAGTCAGGGCACCTTAGAGGGCCTGGTTTCTTGCTTGTGAGGGTTATCCTTATGCCAGATCAGGTGGTTTAATTTCCTCTCTGTGTAGTAGAGTTGGATGTTTAAATCCTTTCTTATGCTTATTTATATTTTCTCATTTTTCTACAGCAAATATATATTCCATAATGAGACATATTTTTTAAAAATCAAAGGGTAAAAAGAAAAGCTGGGAGAATTCAAGAATTGCAAGAAGAATTCAAGCACTGACCACAAAGACGGCACAGTCTTGGGGCTTCTGCTTCAGAAACAGCTTCAAAACATATAATTTCTGGCCAAGGCCAGCCTGTCTGTCGGCCAAGTTGGGTGGGGGGGTGGTGGGGCAGGGGCACAGGCAGCTGTCTCTGCAGGCAACGGCTGCCTCCAGTCCCATGACCCGCCTGCCAGGAGCGGCAGCTGAGGAGGCCAGAAGTCAGGGGGCGGGGCAGCGAGTGCCTCTGCTCTTCAGGACCACTGCTCCCAGGTTTTTGGTCTCTAGCCTTTTTCTTTTTTTTTTAATTTTTTTAATTAATTTTTATTTTTTTAGTTTGTTTTGCTTTACAATACTGTATTCGTTTTGCTACACATCGACATGGATCAGCCACAAGTGTACATGAACTCCCAATCCCGACCCTCACCTCCCCCGTCCCGCCCCACACCCTCTCTCTGGATTATCCCCGTGCATCAGTCCCAAGCATCTAGCCTTTTTCTTTCCCACCAAAGCAGTAGTGAAAAAGGAAACCACCCTCAGAAGAATGAATGTGCCCGCGGGAGGAGCCTGGGGGAGGGGACACAGCCGGCTTTGCTGTGGGCAGAGGTTCATCTCCTCCTGGTGGCCGTCGGAGAAAGGACACAGCTCATCAGACTGCTGGCTGGGGATGGTTCTGCAATTTGGAGGCACATGGACGTCTCGCCTCCCCTCTGGGTCCTCAGGGTCCAGACCCATCTGTCACTTCCAGCTGTGTGAGCTTGCAGGAGTCACTTCTCTTCCTGAACATCTTCAGTTCAGTTTAGTTCAGTCGCTCAGTCGTGTCCGACTCTTTGCGACCCCATGAACCGCAGCACACCAGGCTTCTCTGTCCATCACCAATTCCCGGAGTTCACCCAAACCCATGTCCATTGAGTCAGTGATGCCATCCAACCATCTCACCCTCTGTCGTCCCCTTCTTCTCATGCCCTCAATCTTTCCCAGCGTCTTCATCCTGACTATAAAGTGAACATACAGATGGATATGCTCAGGGACTTTTTGCTCTCCTGTGAAGAAGCCAGAACAGAAGGAAAGTTACCAGGTGGAGGCATCACTCCACTGCATGTCTCAGAAGGGAAAAGAGGTTTGTTCACATCTTCAAATGCAAGCCTCAGAGGCTCAGAGCATGGCCCCTGGTATCAGGCTGTCTGGCTTTGCATCCTGGTCCTACCATCTGCCAGCTGGGTGGCTTTATGAAAATCACTTTGCCTTTCTCAGCCTCATTTCCCTTATAAAAATGGGGATAATGGTAGGACCTACTTATAGAGCTGTTGTGAGGTTTGAAAGGATAATAAGTGTAAAATTCTTAGGATGGCAATGGACCCATAATAAGTGTTCAATAACTATTATTAGGTGTATGAACACAGGTACATACACATATTCCATACAATAGAGCATTGTTCAGCTGTAAAAAGGAATAAAAACAACCTACCAAATGGAAGAAGATAATTTGCAAATCATATGTCTGATAGGCCTTCCCTGATAGCTCAGTTGGTAAAGAATCTGCCTGCAATGCAAAAGACCCTGGTTCGATTCCTGGGTTGGGAAGATCCCCTGGAGAAGGAATAGGCTACCCACTCCAGTACTCTGGCCGGGAGAATTCCATGGACTGTATGGGTCGCAAAGAGTCGGACACACCTGAGAGACTTTCACTTTCACTTTATGTCTGATAAGGGGTTAATATCCAAACTATTTAAAGAACTTATACAGCTCAATATCACAAAACAATGCAATTTAAAAATAGAGGATTTGAGTTGACATTTTTGCAAAGAAGACATATAGATGGTAAACAGGTACATGAAAAGATGCTTAACATCACTAATCACCAGGGCATTACCCGGGCTGCCCAGCTCCTGCTGTCTAGTATTAATTAGGTGGATGATAACCTCACAGCCCTGTTGCCTGAGGGTTCTTTCCTAATCACCAGCTCCTTCATCTGCCTGAATTCTCTCTGCTGTCCTGGAGGTGGTCCTGGAGATGGGTACAATTTGACTCACTGCAAGATGAGGAGAGGGAGGCTGGGGGAGAAGAAAAGCGGCAGAAGAGGCTTGAAAACCCAGGACCAGACTTCCCAGGTGGTCTAGAGTTTACGAATCCACCTGTCAATGCAGAGGGCGGGGGTTCAATCCCTGGGCTGGGTAGATTCCACATGCCAGGGATTTCACATGCTAGGCCCATGAGTCACAAGCTCTGAAGCCTGCATGCCTAGATCCCATGCTCTGCAATAAGAGAAGCTACTGCAATAAGTATTCACACTGCAACCAAAGAGTACCCCTCATTCACTGCAACTAGAGAAAACCCAAGTGCAGCAATGAAGACCCAACACAGCCAAATAATTAATTCAGTTCAGTTCAGTTCAGTCACTCAGTCATGTCCGACTCTTTGCGACCCCATGAATCACAGCACGCCAGGCCTCCCTGTCCATCACCAACTCCTGGAGTTCACTCAGACTCATGTCCATCATGTCCATGATGCCATTCAGCCATCTCATCCTCGGTCATCCCCTTCTCCTCCTGCCCGCAATCCCTCCCAGCATCAGAGTCTTTTCCAATGAGTCAACTCTTCACATGAGGTGGCCAAAGTACTGGAGTTTCAGCTTTAGCATCATTCCTTCCAAAGAAATCCCAGGGCTGATCTCCTTCAGAATGGACTGGTTGGATCTCCTTGCAGTCCAAGGGACTCTCAAGAGTCTTCTCCAACACCACAGTTCAAAAGCATCAATTCCTTGGCGCTCAGCTTTCTTCACAGTCCAACTCTCAGATGCATACATGACCACTGGAAAAACCATAGCCTTGACTAGACGGACCTTAGTTGGCAAAGTAATGTCTCTGTTTTTTAATATACTGTCTAGGTTGGTCATGACTTTCCTTCCAAGGAGTAAGCATATTTTAATTTCATGGCTGCAATCACCATCAACAGTGATTTTGGAGCCCCCCAAAATAAAGTCTGACACTGTTTCCACTGTTTCCTCATCTATTTCCCATGAAGTGATGGGGCCAGATGCCATGATCTTCATTTTCTGATGTTGAGCTTTAAGCCAACTTTTTCACTCTCCACTTTCACTTTCATCAAGAGGCTGTTTAGTTCTTCACTTTCTCCCATAAGGGTAGTGTCATCTGCATATCTGAGGTTATTGATATTTCTCCCAGCAATCTTGATTCCAGCTTGTGCTTCTTCCAGCCCTGCATTTCTCATGATGTACTCTGCATATAAGTTAAATAAGCAAGGTGACAATATACAGCCTTCACATACTTCTTTTCCTATTTGGAACCAGTCTGTTGTTCCATGTCCAATTCTAACTGTTGCTTCCTGACCTGCATATAGGTTTCTCAAGAGGCAGGTCAGGTCGTCTGGTATTTCCATCTCTTTCAGAATTTTCCACAGTTTCTTGTGATCCACACAATCAAAGGCTTTGGCACAGTCAATAAAGCAGAAATAGATATTTTTCTGGAAATCTCTTGCTTTTTTTTGATGATCCACCAGATGTTGGAATTTGATCTCTGGTTCCTCTGCCTTTTCTAAAACCAGCTTGAACATCTGGAAGTTCACGGTTCACGTATTGCTGAAGCCTGGCTTGGAGAATCTTGAGCATTCCTTTACTAGCATGTGAGATGAGTGCAATTGTGTGGTAGTTTGAGCATTCTTTGGCATTGCCTTTCTTTGGGATTGGAATGAAGACTGACTTTTTCCAGTCCTGTGGCCACTGCTGAGTTTTCCAAATTTGCTGGCATATTAAGTGCAGCACTTTCACAGCATCATCTTTCAGGATTTGAAATAGCTCAACTGGAATTCCATCACCTCCACTAGCTTTGTTTGTAGTGATGCTTTCTAAGGCCCACTTGACTTCACATTCCAGGATTTCTGGCTCTAGGTGAGTGATCACACCATCGTGATTATCTGTGTCATGAAGATCGTTTTTGTACAGTTCTGTGTATTCTTGCTGCCTCTTCTTAATATCTTCTGCTTGTTAGGTCCATACCATTTCTGTCCTTTATCGAGCCCATCTTTGCATGAGATGTTCCCTTGGTATCCCTAATTTTCTTGAGAGATCTCTAGTCTTTCCCATTCTGTTGTTTGCCTCTATTTCTTTGCATTGATCACCAAGGAAGGCTTTCTTATCTCTCCTTGCTATTCTTTGGAACTTTGCATTCAGATGGGTATATCTTTCCTTTCCTCCTTTGCTTTTTGCTTCTCTTCTTTTCACAGCTATTTGTAAGGTCTCCCCAGACAGCCATTTTGCTTTTTTGCATTTCTTTTCCATAGCGATGGTCTTGATCCCTGTTTCCTGTACAATGTCATGAACCTGTGTCCATAGTTCATCAGGCACTCTGTCTATCAAATCTAGTCCCTTAAATCTATCTCTCACTTCTACCGTATAATCATAAGGGATTTGATTTAGATCATACCTGAATGGTCTAGTGGTTTTCCCTACTTTCTTCAATTTAAGTCTGAATTTGGCAATAAGGAGTTCATGATCTGAGCTCCAATCAGCTGCAAAGAATATAATCAATCTGATTTAGGTGTTGACCATCTGGTGATGTCCACATGTAGAGTTTTCTCATGTGTTGTTGGAAGAGGGTGTTTGCTATGACCAGTGTGTTCTCTTGGCAAAACTCTATTAACCTTTTCCATGCTTCATTCTGTATTCCAAGGCCAAATTTGCCTGTTACCCTTGACTTTCTACTTTTGCATTCCAGTCCCCTATAATGAAAAGGACATCTTTTTGGGGTGTTAATTCTAAAAAACCTTGTAGGTCTTAATAGAACCATTCAACTTCAGCTTCTTCAGTGTTATTGATTGGAGCATAGACTTGGATTACAGTGAATCTGAATGGTTTGCCTTGGAAATGAACAGAGGTCATCCTGTCATTTTTGAGATTGCATCCAAGTACTGCATTTTGGACTCTTTGTTGACTATGATGGCTGCTCCATTTCTTCTAAGGGATTGCTGCCCACAGTAGTAGATATAATGGTCATCTGAGTTAAATTCACCCATTCTAGTCCATTTTAGTTCGCTGATTCCTAGAATGTCGACGTTCACTCTTGCCTTCTTGTTTGACCACTTCCATTTGCCTTGATTCATGGACCTAACATTCCAGGTTCCTATGTGATATTGCTCTTTTACAGCATCAGACCTTGCTTCTATCACTAGTCACATCCACAACTGGGTATTGTTTTTGCTTTGACTCCATCCCTTCATTCTTTCTGGAGTTATTTCTCCACTGATCTCCAGTAGCATATTGGGCACCTACCGACCTGGGGAGTACCTCTTTCAGTATCCTATCATTTTGCCTTTTCATGCTATTCATGGGGTTCTCAAGGCAAGAATACGAACTGATTTGCCATTCCCTTCTCCAGTGGACCACATTCTGTCAGACCCCTCCACCATGACCCGCCTGTCTTGGGTGGCCCCACATGGGATGGCTTAGTTTCATTGAGTTAGACCAGGCTGTGGTCCATGTGATCAGACTGGCTAGTTTTCTGTGATTATAGTTTCAGTGTGTCTGCCCTCTGATGCCCTCTTGCAACACCTACCGTCTTACTTGGGTTTCTCTTACCTTGGATGTGGGGTATCTCTTCACGGCTGCTCCAGCAAAGTACAGCCACTGCTCCTTATCTTGGACAAGGGGTACCTCCTCATGGCTGCCACTCCTGACCTTGAACCTGGAGTAGCTCCTCTTGGCCCCCTGTGCTCGCGCAGCCACTGCTCCTTGGACGTGGGGTAGCTCCTCTCAGCTGCTGCCCTTGACCTTGGGCGAGAGGTAGCTCCTCTTAGCCATGCTTCTGTGTGGTCTGTTACAGCCAGTGTGCTTCTGCACCTGAAAAATTAATTAGGTTGGTGCAAAAGCAATCACGGTTTTGCATTGTTTAATTTTGCCATTTGATATTGAAATATATTCTTCCATAAATGTGGTTGTGTTATACATCATTTTAATGCATTTTTTTGCTTTATTTTTGCTGATGACTCATTACTGACTGTTTACTTTGTGTTTATGTGAGACAAACAGCAAGCGCAGCCACTGCTCCTTGGACGTGGGGTAGCTCCTCTCAGCTGCTGCCCTTGACCTTGGGCGAGAGGTAGCTCCTCTTAGCCATGCTTCTGTGTGGTCTGTTACAGCCAGTGTGCTTCTGCACCTGAAAAATTAATTAGGTTGGTGCAAAAGCAATCACGGTTTTGCATTGTTTAATTTTGCCATTTGATATTGAAATATATTCTTCCATAAATGTGGTTGTGTTATACATCATTTTAATGCATTTTTTTGCTTTATTTTTGCTGATGACTCATTACTGACTGTTTACTTTGTGTTTATGTGAGACAAACAGCAAATGTTAGCAATTTTCTTATTTGAGTTCAAAATGAGTTGTACAACCCCAAACCTATGGGATTCAGTAAAAACAGTGCTGAGAGGAAGGTTCATAGCAGTACAAGCTTACCTCAAGAAACAAGAAAAACATCAAATAAATAACCTAACTTTACATCTGAAACAACTAGAAAAAGAAGAAAAGGAGAACTCCAAAGTTAGTAGGACAGAAATCATAAAAATCAGAGCAGAAATAAATGAAAAAGAAACAAAGGAGACTATAGCAAAAATCAGCAAAACTAAAAGCTGGTTCTTTGAGAAGATAAGTGATATAGACAAACCATTAGTCAGATTCATCAAGAAAAAAAGAGAGAAGAGTCAAATCAATAAAATTAGAAATGAAAATGGAGAAATCACAACAGACAACACAGAAATACAAAGACTCCTAAGAGATTACTATCGGCAACTATATGCCAATAAAATTGACAACTTGGAAGAAATGGACAAATTCTTAGAAAAGTATAACCTTCCAAAACTGAACCAGGAAGAAATAGAAAATCTTAACAGACTCATCACAATCATGGAGATTGAAACTGTAATCAAAAATCTTCCAACAGACAAAAACCTAGGACCAGATGGCTTCACAAGTTCATCTACCAAAAATTTAGATAAGAGCTAACACCTATGCTACTCAAACTCCTCCAGAAAATTGCAGAGGAAGGTAAACTCCCAAACTCATTCTATGAGACCACCATCACCCTAATACCAAAACCAGACAAAAATACCACAATAAAAGAAAACTACAGGCCAATATCACTAATGAACATAGATGCAAAAATCCTCCACAAAATTCTAGCAAACAGAATCCAGCAACAAATTAAAAATATATCATGACCAAGTGGGCTTTATCCCAAGGATGCAAGGATTCTTCAATATTTGCAAATCAATTGATATGATACCCAGTGTTAACAAATTGAAAGATAAAAATCATATGATTATCTCAATAGATGCAGAGAAAGTCTTTGACAAAATTCAACACCCATTTATGATAAAAACTCTTCATAAAGCAGGCATAGAAGAAACATACCTCAACATAAAAGCCGTCCATAGTAAACCCACAGCAAACATTATCCTCAATGGCAAAAATATTAAAAGCATTTCCTCTAAAATCAGGAACAAGACAAGGGTGCTCACTCTCACCACTACTTTTCAACACAGTTTTGGAAGTCCTAGACACAGCAATCAGAGAAGAAAAAGAAATAAAAGGAATCCAGATTGGATTAGAAGAAGAAAAACTCTCACTGTTTGCAAATGACATGATCCTCTACATAGAAAACCCTAAAGACACCAGCAGAAAATTACTAGAGCTAATCAATGACTATAGTAAAGTTGTAAGATATAAAATTAATACACAGAAACCCCTTGCATTCCTATATACTAACAATAAGAAAACAGAAAAATTAAGGAAACAATCCTTTTCACCATTGCAACAAAAAGAATCTAATACTTAGAAATAAATTTACCTAAAGAAACAAAAGATATATATATATAGAAAACTATAAAACACTGATGAAAGAAATCAAAGATGACACAAACAGATGGAGAAACATACCTTGTTCATGGATCAGAAGAATCACTATAGTGAAAATGAATATATTATCCAAAGCAATCTATGATTCAGTGCAATCCCTATCAAGCTACCAATGGTATTTTTCACATAACTAGAACAAATAATTTCACAATTTGTATAGAAATACAAAAAACCTTGAACAGCCAAAGCAATCTTGAGAAAGAAGAATGGAACTGGAGGAATCAACCTGCCTGACTTCAGACTATACTACAAAGCTACAGTTATCAAGACAGTATGGTACTGGCACAAAGACAGAGATATAGATCAATGGAACAAAATAGAACGCCCAGAGATAAATCCACACTCCTAGGGACACCTTCAATAACCTCAGGTATGCAGATGACACCACCCTTATGGAAGAAAGTGAAGAGGAACTAAAAAGCCTCTTGATGAGAGTGAAAGAGGAGAGTGAAAAGGTAGCCTTAAAGCTCAACATTCAGAAAACAAAGATCATGGCATCTGGTCCCATCACTTCATGGGAAATAGATGGGGAAACAGTGGAAACAGTGTCAGACTTTATATTTTTGGTCTCCAAAATCACTGCAGATGGTGATTGTAGCCATGAAATTAAAAGATGCTTACTCCTTGGAAGGAAAGTTATGACCAACCTAGATAGCATATTCAAAAGCAGAGACATTACTTTTTGAACAAAGATCCATCTAGTCAAGGCTATGGTTTTTCCTGTGGTCATGTATGGATGTGAGAGTTGGACTATAAAGAAACCTGAGCACTGAAGAATTGATGCTTTTGAACTGTGGTGTTGGAGAAGACTCTTGAGAGTCTCTTGGACTGCAAGGAGATCCAACCAGTCCATTCTAAAGGAGATCAGCCCTGGATGTTCTTTGGAAGGAATGATGCTGAAGCTGAAACTCCAGTACTTTGGCCACCTCATATGAAGAGCTGACTCATTGGAAAAGACTGTGATGGTGGGAGGGATTGGGGGCAGGAGGAGAAGGGGACGACCGAGGATGAGATGGCTGGATGGCATCACCTACTCGATGGACATGAGTTTGAGTGAACTCCGGGAGATGGTGATGGACAGGGAGGCCTGGCGTGCTGCGATTCAGGGGTCACAAAGATTCAGACATGACTGAGCGACTGGACTGAACTGAACTAAGGGACACCTTATCTTTGACAAAGGAGGAAAAAGAATACACTAGAGAAAAGACAATCTCTTTAAAAAGTGGTGCTGGGGAAACTGGTCAACCACCTGTAAAAGAATGAAACTAGAACACTTTCTAACACCATTCACAAAAATAAAATAAAAATGGATTAGAGAGCTAAATGTAGGACCAGAAACTATAAAAATCCTAAAGGAAAACATAGGCAGAACTCTCTCTGACATAAATCATAGCTGCTGCTGCTCAGTCGCTTCAGTCACGTCCGACTGTGCGACCCCATAGACGGCAGCCCACCAGGCTCCCCTGTCCCTGGGATTCTCCAGGTAAGAATACTGGAGTGGGTTACCATTTCCTTCTTCATAAATCACAGCAGGACCCTCTATGACCCACCTCCCAGAGTAATGGAAATAAAAGCAAAAATAAACAAATGGGATCTAATTAAACTTAAAAGCTTTTATACAATGAAGGAAACTATAAACAAGGTGAAAAGGCAGACTTCAGAATGGGAGAAAATAATAGCAAATGAAACAACTGACAAAGAATTAATCTCCAAAATATACAAGCAGCTCACATAGCTCAATACCAGAACAATAAATGATCCAATCAAAAAAATGGGCCAAAGAACTAAACAAACGTTTCTCCAAGGAAGACATAGAGATGGCTAACAAACACATGAAAAGATGCTCAACATCACTCATTATCAGAGAAATGCAAATCAAAACCACAATGAGGTACCATCTCACACCAGTCAGAATGGCTGCGATCAAAAAGTCTACAAACAATAAATGCTGGAGAGGGTGTGGAAAAAAGGGAACCTTCTTACACTGTTGGTGGGAATGCAAACTAATACAGCCACTATGGAGAACGGTGTGGAGATTCCTTAAAAAACTGGAAATAGAACTGCCATATGACCCAGCAATCCCACTGCTGGGCATACACACCGAGGAAAGCAGAATTGAAAGAGACAATGTACCTCAGTGTTCATCGCAGCACTGCTTACAATTGCCAGGACATGGAAGCAACCTAGATGTCCATCAGCAGATGAATGGATAAGAAAGTTACATATACACAAAGGAATATTATTCAGCTATAAAAAAGAATGCATTTGAGTCAGTTCCAATAAGGTGGATGAAACTGGAACTTATTATACAAAGTGAAGTAAGTCAGAAAGAAAAATACCAATACAGTGTATTAATGCATATATATGGAATTTAGAAAGATGGTAACAATGACCCCATATGCAAGACAGCAAAAGAGACACAGATATAAAGAACAGACTTTTGAGCTCTGTGAGAGAAGATGAGGGTGAGATGATTTGAGAAAATAGCATTGAAACTTGTATATTACCATATGTGAAATAGATGACCAGTCCAAGTTCAATGGATGAAGCAGGACACTCAAGGCCGGTGCACTGGGACAACCCAGAGGGATGGGATGAAGAGGGAGGTGAGAGGGGGGTTCAGGATGGGGGGACACATGTGTACCCATGGCTGATTCATGTCAGTGTATCGCAAAAACCACGACAATGTTGTAAAGTAATTAGCCTCCAATTAAAATGAATTAATTTTTAAAAATGAGTTGTAAAGCAGTAGAGACAACTTGAAACACCAATAATGCGTTTGGCCCAGGAACTGCTAATGAACATACGGTGCAGTTCAGGTTTTGCAAGGGAGATGAGAGCCTGCAGTTCAGTGGTGGTTCAGGTTTGCAAAGGAGATGAGAGCCTTGACAATGAGGAGCATAGTGATCAGAAGGTGACACTGACCATTTGAGAGCCATCATCGAAGCTGATCCTCTCACAGCTACATGAGAAGTTGCCAAAGAATTCAATATTGACCATTCTGCAGTTGCTTGGCATTTGAAGCAAAATGGAAAGATGATAAAGCTCTATAAGTGGGTGCCTCATGAACTGACTAGGAGAAGACAATGGCACCCCATTCCAGTACTCTTGACTGAAGAATCCCATGGATGGAGGAGCCTGGTGGGCTAAGTCCATGGGGTCGCGAAGAGTCAGACATGACTGAATGACTTCACTTTCACTTTTCATTTTCATGCATTGGAGAAGGCAGTGGCAACCCACTCCAGTATTCTTGCCTGGAGAATCCCAGAGAAGGAGGAGCCTGGTGGGCTGCCGTCTATGGGGTCGCACAGAGTCGGACATGACTGATGTGACTTAGCAGCAGCAGCAGCATGAAATGACTGCAAATCAAAAAAAAAGATCAGTGTTTTGAAAAATCATCTTCTCTTATTCTATGCAACAGTGAGCCATTTCTCGATCAGACTGTGACCAGCAACAAAAAGTGGATTTTATAAAACAACCCAGGCTTCCCAGGTGGCACTAGTGGTAAAGAACCTGCCTGCAAATGCAGGAGACCTAAGAGATGCAGGCTCGATCCCTGGGTTGGGAAGATCCCCTGGAGGAGGGCCTGGCAGCCCACTCCAGGACATGGTAATCCACTCCCAGGCAAATTTCCCCCTTGCTTGGGAAATGGGAAATTTCTCTTGCCTGGGAAATCCCATGGAGTGAAGAGCCGGGTGGGCCATGGTCTATAGGGTCGCAAAGAGTCAGACACCACCGAAGTGACTTAGCAGCAGCAGCATATGACAACCAGTGATGACCAGCTCAGTGGTTTGACCGAGAATCCACTCCAAAGCACTTCCTAAAGCCAAACTTGCACCAAAAAAGGTCACGGCCACTGTCTGGTGTTCTGCTGTCTGTCTGATCCATGACAGCTTTCTGACTCCTGGTGAAGCCATTAGAGCTGAGAAGTATGCTCAGCAAATCAATGAGACGCACTGAAAACTGCACGGCCTGCAGCCGGCACTGTCAACAGAAAGGGCCGTTATTCTCCACGACAACGCCCGAATGCATATCATACACCCAGTGCTTCAGAAGTTGAATGAACTGGGCTATGGAATTTTGCCTCATCTGCCATATTCAGCTGACCTCTCACCAAAGAGCTACCACTTCCTCAAGCATCTCGACAACTTTTTGCAGGGAAAACACTTCCTAACCAGAAGGAGGCAGAAAATGCTTTCCAAGGGTTTGTCAAATCCTGAAGCATGGATTTCTACACCACAGGAATAAACAAACTTATATTCCATTGGCAAAAATATGTTGATTGTCATGGTTCCTATTTTAATTAATAAAGGTGTTTGAGCCTGGTTATAATGATTTAAAATTCACAGTCTGAAACCACAATTACATTTGCACCAACCTAATTAAAATTTCCAGAACACTGTATGTGACAGAAGTTGTTGGATTCTGTATCAGAAATTTACCCTCAGGAAGAAAGTGTGTGTGTGTGTGTGTGTGTGTGTGTGAGTCTCTCAGTCATGTTCAATTCTTTGTGACCCCATGGACTGTAGCCCACCAGGTTCCTCTGTCCATGAGATTCACCAGGAAAGAACTGGAGTAGATAGCCATTCCCTACTCCAGGGGATCTTCCTGACCCAGAGATCAAACTGGGGTCTCCTGCACTGCAGGCAGATTCTTTACCATCTGAGCCACCAGGAAAGCCCAGGAAAAAAGCATAATGGGGGGCTAGTTGTCTGTAGCGGGGGGCTGGGTCTCAGTTTATTATGTAGTATTTCAGTCCCTGGAGATGCAGCCAGTCAGGGCTGTGAGGAAACGGGCAAAAGATGATGGAGTCAGAGAAGAAAGGGAAGAGGAGCCTGCCGTCGTGGTCAGCCCCAGGTGCCGTGACAGGTCCATGCTGGTGGCTCCCAGGCCAGCACATTCTCTCTGAGGCTAGGATGCTGTGAGGAGGAGTTGCTTTGAGACTATGGGTGGTCAAGCCAGCCAGACTCCCAAGTCTGCCTGCCTCCTGGCCTCTGAGTGATGCAGAACGGGTGTGTCAGTTATCTGCTGCTGCATAACAAATACCCCCCACACACTGAAATCAGGGGCTTGAACAGTACGTGTGCATTAGCTGGCCCATGGTTCCGTGGGGCAGGAGTCCTGCAAGTGCCTGAGCAGCTACAGTCAAGGTGTCGCACAGGGCATCAAGGATCCACCTTCAAGGTAACTCTGTGGTTACCAGCAGCCTGCGAGGCCTCACTGGCTGTTCTTGGAAGGCCTCAGGTCCTCATCACATCTCTGGGGAGGGCAGCTGGCTTCCCACAGAGTGGGTGATCAGAGACAGGGAGAGACAGACAGACAGACAATGACATAAGCCCAGTCCTCATGTAACTTTGCAATGCCTCACCACACCTGCCTGTTCTACCTGTTAGAGCAAGTGGGTGAGTACAGCCCACACTCAGGGTGGGAGAATAAAGCTTCCCCTCTTGAGGGGCGGAGAGTACAGGAATTTGTGGGCATACTTTTATTTTTTTAATTAATTTATTTGGCTGCGTCAGGTCTTAGTCGCAGTGTGTGAATTCTTAGTTGCAGCTTGTGGGATCTAGTTCCCTGACCGGGGATGGAACCCGGGCTCCCTGCATTGGGAGCATGGAGTCTTAGCCACAGGACCACTGGGGAAGCCCCCTGTGCACATATCTTAAAGCCACCACAACAGATGACCTTGCCCTGCTGGGGTGTGTGGCTTAACCAGGGGTCCAAGGCTGCGGTGCTCTGCTGGGAAAGCAGAGGATGACCTGTCTCCTGCCTCTACTGCTTACCCGCTGAGCATCCTATCTTCTTTGTCAAAAAGACAAAAACAATGACTAAAAGCAAAACCCAGGAACCATCCCTGATCTCAGCAGGATGTGGGATGGTTAACTCAGCTGGGGCTCAGTTTCACAGTGGGATAACCTCTGTGTGTGTTGGTTGCTCGGTTGTGTCCTACTCATTGTGACCCCATGGACTGTGGCCCACCAGGCTCCTCTGACCATGGGATTCTCCAGGCAAGAGTACTGGAGTGGGTGCCGTTTCCTCCTCCAGGGGATCTTCCCGACCCAGGGATCGAACCCAGGTCTCCTGCATTGCTGGTGCAATTTTACCACTGAGCCACTGGGGAAGCCAACCCCTAGCCTCACCCTTAAAATGAATGAGAGCTGCTTGAATCAATAGAGATGAACCTAAAATGTTACAACAGGTGGAGGGAAAAAGAACCACTAAAGGATTTGAATGGTATGACCATCTTTACGGAAATTTCATGGGACATACATGACGATGGCATATAGTGGTAGAAATACACAGTAACTTGGCAAGAAGTCACCTCTGAGCCAGGTGAGAGGGGAAGGACGGGGTGGAGCTTCCACTCTAAACTGATCTCCTTAAAAAACACTGCAGAGCAAATATGGAAAAGATGAACATTTGTTCAATCTGGGTGGTGGTACATGGGTGTCTGGTACAGCCTGAACCAGGCACAATTTAAAGTCTTGAGTGTGTTTTGACAGCGGAGCTGCCGTGAGGATGCTGTGGGGAGAGGTGGGTTGAATGCACCCCCTGCCCCAGACACTAAGGTGCTGGAGACTCGTAGGGTCATCTCGCTCCCTGGGCCTGGATTGCATCACTCCTGTCACTGAGTCGCGATACGGGAGGCAGGCGTGTCACCACATAGCAGAGTCTAACTCCGACTTGGATGCTGGACTGCTGGCAGCTATGAAGCCTCCGCACCAACGCCCCACATCCAGGCAGGCTGATAGGAAGTGGGTGCTCCCTCCTTCGTGGCTGCTGGCAGCTCCATTCTGAGAGCAGACACCTCACTCCCAATCACAGCAAGACCCAGGCCAGTCTCCCTTCCCTGCTGTTTCGGACCCACGTGGGTGGCCGCCTTGCTCCCCACAGCGAGCCTCATCGTGGGTGCACGGGCTGCTCATCTCTTCCGACCTGAGACTCCTGCTTGGGCGGGGCGGGGCGGGGCGATCCACCCGGTCCCTCCCGCCCGGCCACAGCACTCTGACACCTGGGAGCTCTCACCTCCTGACTCAGGAAGGCCGGCCAGCTGAGTCCCTAGTCCATCACACATGGGCATCTTGTCTCCGGGATCAGACAAAAGTTGGCATCTCTTCTGTTTGGCTTCCGTCTCCCCTCCCACCTCACGGCTCTTCCCTTGGACAACCCTCGGAGTCTCCATGGGAGACAAGAGAAGGGCAGCTCCCTCTGGCGCGAGACAGGCAACGGCCTCTGGGGGCTCTGTCTGCCTCGTTGGCCAACAGTGCTCACGGGAACGTCCTCCAGGAAGTGACCCTAAAATGCTGGAAAGAGAAGATGGGGGGCCCTGGCCCTCTAACGTCCCCCAGGGGACTGAAAGTGAGCTCAGCTGCCAGGGGACAGAGGGGTCCCAAGCACCCTTGACGTCTGATTCCCTGAAATATGGTCAGTGTTGGTGGCAGTGTGTGAAGAGTGACGGTGCATCCTGAGAACAGGCCGATTATAAAACAGCCTCAAAGGTTTGCCACGAAGTTAGCGCTGAACCACATGAAGTTGCCCTTTTGCAGGGCAAAAAAGGCCCCAGTTCAGCAATTTCATGTGGTTTGTACAGGAAACAAACACACCCTATGTATTTTGTGCCTTCCCCCCTCCTTTTACTCAGAGTGGAGTTGATTGTCTGTCTGATCCCTGATTTCAAGAAATGCCCAGGCTTTGTAGCCCCTTGGGCTGGAGTGGAAGCCCAGTGTGCACACTGCATCTGACAGGCAGGGAGAAAGAGAGGCGGCTGCACGGACGCTCCCGTCCAGACGGGGTCTCCCTCGGCCCACCGTCCGCTCTGGGCCTGCTTGCAGCGCCACCGCAGGGACCGAAGCCGCAGGCCCGAGGCTGCTGGAAAGGCCCTCTGGGCAGTGCAGGGCTGGACCCCAGTCACCTGGCCTCGGTGCAGAGAGCTGGTCTCTCTTGGCCTCTCTGGATAAAGTGCATTTGCTGGAATTGGCCGCATAAACAGCTCCGCTGGACTGGCGGCTAACGGCGGAGATTCAGGCTCCACGCTGAGATGCAGGCAGCACGCCAGCACGGCCTTCTACCCTGCCACTGACACTGCCTGGGGCTGTGGTCCACCCTGACCCGCCGAGAACCCGGCTTCCTACAAGGGGGGCTGGCGGAGAGCCTGTGTGCCCCTGATGACACCTGCCATTGGGGGGTGGTCCTGGACCTGGGTGTCAGCACTGCCCGCTTTAGAAATGCAGAGTCTCAGGGCCCGCCCAGTCCTGCCAACCCAGAACTAGAGCCAGGAGGCTCTGTGATGAAAGGCTGAACTGTAGCAGGGAGGACCATCCGGCAGCAGCTGGTTTGCAGAATGCGTGTGCCCTTTGATGTGGCCAGTCTGCATTTTGGAATTTATCCCAAGGAAGCGATCAGAGATGCACACAGGGAAAAGTCTGACCTAGTAATGCAGCGCTTACTCCAGACACAACGGACACCTCATTCGTTTCATGTCCTTGGGCGTAACCCTGGGATGGGGCTGGCTGGCCAACAGGGGACTGAGGCTCACAAAAGTCAAGGACCCCCAGGCCGCCTGCCAGGGCACGATAGGGTGAGGAGTTGAGCTCGCACTGCCCACCAGCAGTCCTCTGCCTCCTGGGTGAGCGTGGCCACGGTGGTACTGTTTACAAGAAGTGGGCAGAATGGGGGCACCTCCCGCACTGGGGGTGGGCACAGGGGGACGTGGTCTGTCTTTACAACCAGGCATCCTGCCTCTGGTTTGGGGGCGTGGATACCAGTC
Source organism: Aepyceros melampus (assembly GCA_006408695.1). NCBI lineage: Eukaryota > Metazoa > Chordata > Mammalia > Artiodactyla > Bovidae > Aepyceros > Aepyceros melampus. The sequence goes on from SJXQ01006157.1 coordinate 276,439, forward strand.
CCTGATAGGCCCGCCTGTGCACTTGAATAGCACCCCTCGAAACTGGGCCGAGGTCCACAGTTTCCTGCTGCCCCTGTAAGATGCCCCGGAACCCCAGGGGCTGCCATGGCTTCCCAAGGGTGTGGGGGACTCTTCTCCCAGCTGAGGCCTGTGAGCCTGCTCTTGCTGCCGTGGCTGCCGTTGGCCGGGAAAGCATGTGTCTGTGGTGACTCAGGCTGGCATCACCTCAAGTAGCTTGAGGCAACCTGCATTCTAGAACCTGGTGCTTGAGACCAAGGGGCTGAGGATTAGGGGCAGAAGAGGACCCTCAGCCCCTGTGGCTGAGCTCCGGGACATCACTGTAAATGGGTTCCCAGGCTCTCAAAGGGGCTGGCAGGTGCACACGTCCACACAGACGAGCACAATGGCTTCCCGACCATCAGAGGCACAGGTAGCTCAGCGTCAGCTACAAGCCAGACCCAGAGACACCACTGCATGTGTCTTCCAGGGCCCCAGCGAAGGGGGAGTCTGCCCCCTTTACCCCACCCTGTCCCCCCAGTGCCCTTCCTCTCCCATTTCTGCTCATAACCAGGGCAGCGTGGACCCTGGAGCCAGACTGCCCAGGTTCAAATCCTGGCCCTGCCCCTTAGGAGCTGTGTGATTTTGGACAAGTGGCTTCACCTCTCCATTCTTCAACTTCCTTCTCTGTGAGAGGGGTCATATTAGTCCACTGAGCGCATGCAGTTGTTGTGAGGATTAAATGAATTAATATATGGAAAACATGGAGAACATACGAGCACAATGTAAACGTTATAAAGCTCTAAAGTGATGTAAACTATATTCAAATCTAACATTCGCTATTATCGATGGCTCTGGACAGACACTAGCAACCTGGACCCCAGAAGACAATTTAATTAAATGAGAAAATGTACAGAACATGTGTTAATGAAAAAAAAAAGGAAGTACAAAAAGTGTCTTCCTACTTTTGTAAAATCTATCTGTGTTAACTGCACCCAGAAGAAAAAGCCTGGGAATAAAGAAATCAACTGTTGACTGTGTAACTGCTGGACTTGGGGGCAATGATGACTTTCACCTTTTGTGTGTGCGTTCCCGTATTTTCCAAAGTGTGTACAGTAAATATGATGGTTATAAGATGAACCAAATACATTTTAAAAACCTGCCCACAAAGAAGAAAGCTATTTGAGGGAGCCCCTGACTCTTGTCATGATGTGGGGCTGTCTTTCCTTTTCCCAAAGCCTTGGCCCCACTGCAGAGCGAAGGTGTGGAGGGTGGACTGGTGAGAAGTTACAAGAACCCTGATCTCTCTATCCCCAGCTCTCCAGGGAGCAAGAGACCCCAGAGCCAGAGGCTCAGCCCCTCCCCACTCCTGAGCTTCTGTCTCTTTTCCTGGGGGTGCCTCCCACCCCACAGGGAGGGGGTGGGGTTGTTGTATGGATTCAATGGGTAACACTGAGACCAGCTCTTCATTAAATGAAGGGATTGTCACTGGCTGCAGCTGGGTCAACACTGACAGTCACATATCACCTACTCTCCGCAGGAAGGTGGCGTTGATTCTTCTTCCCACATGACAGGTGATGACTCTGAGGCTCAGAGAGGCCAAGTGATTTGCCCAAGGCCACAGAGGAGCAAGGGGCAGGCTTAGGACCGAACACGCATTCCCCCGAGTCCGCCCCAGGCTCCACAGGTTCTTCCTCAGGTGGGGATTTCTGCACTGGCAGCTATGTACCAGCCGAGCCTGGTCTCCACATCACCAGTAACTGGCTGCTGGCTGTCAGCAGAAGACACTGGGCTTCTGCAGATGGCTTTCTGCCACCAGGGCAAAGGCCACACCTTTCTTCTGCCATATCCCCAGCCCTGGCCTAGGGGTTCTTGAATGAATGTTGAGTGAGCTGTTGAGGATTTGAGGTAAAGAGCCTGTGTTTGGGAGGCAGGAGAGATTGGGAGGAGGGGCCAGTAAATAAGCCTGTCTGCTCAGCAATTCACTTGGCCGAGCAGAGCTCAGACCAGCTCCTGTGAGCTCAAGGCCTGGCATGTTCTCTGACTAGTCGGGGTTCAGGGAGGCTTTGATGGGCTGGACACACCAGATTCAAGCACGCTCCAGGGTGTAGGCCCCCAAAGGTCCGAGCTTGACTGGTGCTCATGCTCTGTGATTGCCACTTCATGTCTCACTGACCCTTCCTCCAGGAAGCCCTCCAGTGTCTATCAGCTGTGGTTACAGTGGGAATGGGAATGTGTGTGTCTCAGAACCCATCTGTTCAGGTACCTGAGATGCTTTCCACAAGAGCACATCGTTGGGGGTGCTGATGACTCTGACATCATTGGTTCAACTACCCCTACATCCCCAGAGCATGAGACTCTCCGGGAGGCAGACTACTGCACTCTGAGGATACAAGCTGGGTCAGATGGAAGAGGAGTGGCCAGTTGTCTCAAAGAAGTTGGGTGTGTTAGTGAAGATCCTTTAGGGGTGACACCAAAAGCATGAGGGATGAAAGAAAAAGCAGATACGAAGGGCTTCATCAAAATTAAAAGCCTCATGCTGCAAATGGTAAAAACCATGAAGATAGTAAAAAGACAACCTACAGAACGGAAGGAAATATTTGCAAACAGTCTATCTGCTAAAGGATTTGTATCCAAAATATGCAAAGCACTCCTACAGCTTAATAAGAAAAGTACAGATTTAGAAAAGGGCAAAGGACTTGAATACACAGTTCTCCCAAGAAGACATACAAATGGCCATTAAGCACGTAGAAAGATTCTCATCATCACAAGTCACAAGGAAAACAGTGCAGCTGGTCTGGAAAACGGTCTGGCAGCTCCTCCAAAGGTGAAAGAGAGTAACCATGCGACCCAGCAATTCTTCTGCTGGGTTTATACCCAAGAGAAATGAAAGCATACATGCACACAAACGTTTGGAAACAAATGTCCATGGCAGCATTGTTCACAGTGGGCAAAAATAGAAGCAACCCAGATGTCCATCAGCTGGTGAATGGGTGAACAAATGCGGTCCATCCACATGATGGAACGTTACTCAGCCACAAACGGGCCCGAGGTACTGATGCTAAAACATGAATGAACCTTCAGGACATTATGCCCAGTGAAAGGAGCCAGTCACAAAGAGCCGGCATTGTATGAGTCCTTCTATATGGGGCGTCCAGAACAGGCAAATCCGTGCACACAGAAAGCAGATTAGAGCTTGCTGGGGGCTGGGGGAGGGGACGGTAAGGAGTGACTGCTAATATGCACAGGGCTTCTTTGGGAGTGATGAAAATGCAAGATTACGTTGTAACGATAGTCGACAACTTTATACCAAGAACCCTGAATTCTACACTTTAAGTTGTATGTATTATATGGTATGTGAATTATATCTCAATAAAGTTTTTGAACATTTTTATTAATTCTTTTTTAGTATTTTCACAGAATCATCGCCATAACCAACTCTAGAATCTTCTTCTTACATCAGAATGAGCTCCTGTACCTGTCAGCAGTCACTTTCCACTTCTCACCAGCCTTCCTGGCCCTAGATAACCACTCTTTAGTTTTGTCTCAATGAATCTGCCTTTTCCGAGTATTTCATATCTTATGTGAATTATGTACTGTGTAGTCTTTCTTTTGATCTATTTTTGGCTGTGTCAGGTCTTATTTACAGCACCAGAGATCTTTGTTGCGGTGTGCAGGTTTCTCTCTAGCTGCGTCGTGGGAGCCCAGTACTTGCCACAAGACGTGGGATCTTAGTTCTCTGAACAGGAATTGAACCCACATCCCCACATTACCTTTCCACATGCATGGAAAGGTGGATTCTTAACCACTGGACCTTCAGGGAAGTCCCTCAATAAAGATGTTTTAAAAACACTCTTTTGCAAAAGCCGGAGAACCCAGCTCAGAGAGGTGTGCCCAAAAAGGGGTTCATTCGCTCCTGTACTTGAGTAAGTCAGTAAGTTCAGACAACACCGGCCTTCAGGTACCACCTGATTCAGGGGACTAAATCAGGTCCTCAGACCTTGGGTGAAGGCACCCAGCATGTGGGCTGAGACTCGGGAAGACTCTTGAGTGCATTTGCATGAGCACAGTGCTGGATTCTGAGCAGCCCTGCATGCACTGCCGGCTCCAACTGGCACAGAGGGGTTGGGGGAGGCTACATCCATGGGAAAGCAAGGTGGGGTAGGGAAGGGCTGGAAGAGGGGAGGAGGGGGTCCTCAGACCACAGTACCTTTGAGTTACGCTATGGTCCTGGGCAAACACAGGCCCACCTTCTTCATGCCGTCACCCCCTGAGTGATTCATTGAGCAGTTGCTCTGGACCGACACTGAGTCAGGATAGAATGTCAGCCCAGCAATGCCAGTCCCTGCCATCAGTCACCTGGCAGAGAGCGCTGGGGAGGAGCAAGCCTGGACCGGTGCAGGTGTGCAGAGGCCCAGGGGCTGTGGCATCACAGGCGGGGCCACCCACCCTGGCCTTGGAAGTGGTCGGGGCCAGGCAGACTTCCTGGGAGACGGAGTTACAGAGCAGAGACCTGACAGGTTGCGGCAGGAGGGGGAGCAGAACAGGTGAGGGCAGAGCCAGCAGCCCAGGCCAAGGGGACATAGGGGCCGGGAGGGGAGGAGGCGGATGGAGAGGCAGGCACTGGTCAAGGAGGGAGGCTGTAAACCAGGTTAGGGAGGCTGGGTGTGATCCCAAGTCCAGTGGGCTCTGATGAGACACTTCCTGACAGGACAGGTGTGAACTCACCTGGCCTGGCCTGCATACCTGGTCCACACTGCTTGGGGCTCCCATCCACGACTGTGACTTCACCTCCCCAGCGTCTGAGCCCTTCTACACTGTCTGATCCTGGTACACCCACCACCTACGGCAGCTCAGCCCCTGCCCATGGCCCTCGCCCCAGACTCCAGGACTTTCATCCTTCCCTTTGTTGAACCAGCAGATTTACAAGCCTCTTCAGGCCAACCCTGCAGCACACACACACACACACCCCCAACCCCGCTGCCATCTCGCTAATCATCACAGGGATGGATGAATCGGATACAGAGTAGATAAGGGAACGGCAGGAGGAAACCATTAGCTGCCTCAGTCTAATGAGGTCTAATCACCCTCATTAGCCCTGGGAGGCAGAGAAGGAGGCGGGAACAGAGACAGCGATCTGGCCGGGGGTTGGGAAGTGTTTTCCTGGACGCCTTTCTGCCCCCCACCCCGACACCCCGCCCACTGAGCAGGGAGTGTGCCTGAAGCCTCTGTAATCCTCCCACTCCTCTGCCCATACATAGTCTGTGTCCCCAGTGCCACCGCTGTGACATCAGAGTGTCAGACAAGGTCAAACACGGATCGAAAGCAGCCCCAGCTGACAGCACCTCCGGGCTCCACCGTTCACTTACGTGACAAGCTCTGGTTTAGCAAATGTTTAGGGAACGCCCACTGTTCATTCATTCATCGGTTTGTTCATCATCATTGACTCGATTGCAATGATCACACGCCTAGTGTGTGCCAGACACCGTGCCAGGCACAGAGAAAGGAGGAGAGGAATCGGATGGGGGCCCCCCTTGCAGTGTTCCCCTGCCTGTGAGTGGATGAGACCATGAATTAAGATATGTGACATTACAAATAACTACAGGGCAGAGTGACATGTGCTAAAACCAGATGAGCACAGGTGTCAACAAAACTCAGAGGAGATGCACCTGCCTGGCCTGGTTCCTGGGGAGGGATGCTGATGGTGAGTCTTGTGAATGAGGAAGTGCTCCCAGTGCAGAGGGGTGCTCACATGTTACAGAGCACATAAACTAGAAAGCAAAAGTAGCTGTGTTAGTTATGGTAGAATGGAGCGAGTAACATCTGATGTACTTATACAATGGGATAGTATACTGTTAAGCAAATGAGTGACCCATAGATATGTTGGGTAAAAGAGAGTGCAGGTATTATAAGTTCAGTCACATAAAGTTCCAAAACTAAACTAAACTACAGGACTTATGAATACACATACAGGTGGTAAAACTATAAAGAAAAAAAGATAATGATAAACTCGGATTAATGGTTCCATTTGGGAGAGAAGTTATGATTAAAGGGAGCACACTAGGGGGTTTGAGATGCTGATAATGTTCAATTCCTTCACCTGGGTGGTTGTTTGTGGACAATGCTATATAACCATTCATTAAAATGTACGAACATGTAGCTTGACCACAGACGACAAGTTGTCTTCCCCAGTGAGATGTTTACACACTCAAGACAGAAAAGTGTGGTAGTTGCAAGCCTGTGCTTTATTGTTTGCTGATTGGGTTCATTTCCATCTTGGGCAACTGATTTGACCGGTCCAGGTCTCAGGTTTCCTCATGTGTAAAATGGGGATAATAATAATACCAGCCTCATAAGGTTGTCATAGGATTAAATGTGATAGCAAATGTCAAGTGCTTGATACAGAGCCAGGCACACAAATGTAGTAGTTAATCCTATCACCAT
>SJXQ01006157.1:291901-325371 GCA_006408695.1 Aepyceros melampus
GTGTTTTTTGCTTTCTCCATTCTTCCTTAAAAAAAAAAAAAAAAAAAGCAAAACAAAACCAGCCAGCCAGCCAACCAAGACTCCGGTTTGTTGTTCGCCTTTTTTTTTTTTTTTTCACCGTTTGCGGGATTTGCAAACCGAGTTACATGCATGTCCAGTGGGGGCAGGTTTAATTTTGACGATGGAGGGTCCTACTGTGGAGGCTGGGAGGACGGCAAGGCGCACGGCCATGGCGTCTGCACCGGCCCCAAGGGCCAAGGCGAATACACCGGCTCGTGGAGCCACGGCTTCGAGGTACTGGGCGTCTACACCTGGCCCAGCGGCAACACGTACCAGGGCACTTGGGCGCAGGGCAAGCGCCACGGCATCGGCCTGGAGAGCAAGGGGAAGTGGGTGTACAAGGGCGAGTGGACGCACGGATTTAAGGGGCGCTACGGGGTGCGGGAGGGGCAGGTTTAATTTTGACGATGGAGGGTCCTACTGTGGAGGCTGGGAGGACGGCAAGGCGCACGGCCATGGCGTCTGCACCGGCCCCAAGGGCCAAGGCGAATACACCGGCTCGTGGAGCCACGGCTTCGAGGTACTGGGCGTCTACACCTGGCCCAGCGGCAACACGTACCAGGGCACTTGGGCGCAGGGCAAGCGCCACGGCATCGGCCTGGAGAGCAAGGGGAAGTGGGTGTACAAGGGCGAGTGGACGCACGGATTTAAGGGGCGCTACGGGGTGCGGGAGTGCACGGGCAACGGGGCCAAGTACGAAGGCACCTGGAGCAACGGGCTGCAGGACGGCTACGGCACGGAGACCTACTCGGATGGAGGTAGGTGCGCCCGCGCGCGGGGGCTGGCGGAGGAGGGACCTTCTTCTCTCGCTTCTGTTTTATCTCTGGGGAAGTCGAGCTTCTCCCTCCAGAAGGCCGTGGGCACCTGGGGCATTTCCTGGGGCTCCCTGGAGGCCACAGCGGCCTTGGCTACAGGTTGCCTCACTGCCTGGTGGGGGACAGCGCCCCTGCGCCAGCGGAAGGGTGTCGGGGGCTTTCTGGGAGCAGTGCCAGGCCCGGGAGCCTCGGAGCTGAGCCTGGTGTTAGTGCATCGTCCAAGAGCAGGCCGGAAAGGCCAGGCTGGGCCCGCGGCCTCCTCTGGGACCCAGCAAGGGCGCAGGGGGCTGGGAGAGGGCCCCCCCCACCTTGCTGGCCCAGCTCCCTGGGTGTCGGCATCTGGGAGTCAGGCCCCTGCTCTGCTGCTTGTATTTCCTGCGGTGCCTCCGGGCCTCTCTTAGTCCTGATCAACCCAAGCCAATGGAGAGAGAGCGGCTGGGAGAGCTAGAGGCGGGGGACGCGAACCCAAACCATCACAACAAGGCAATAAACTTCTAGGTGGTTGGACGCGGGGCTAGCGCTTTGGAGGAGGCTGCTTGCGGGCGGGAGGGAGGGAGGCCCATCTGTTTAGCGCGAGCCCAGGAATCTCGCCTTTCAGTGGCTGAATCATTTTCACCGTTAGTTTAGGGATGCTCCGTGCCTTCATTCCAAGATGCCGCCACATTCCCGGCTGAGCCGGCGCCGGAAGCCAGCGTGCTGCCCGCCCTCCGCGGCTCTAAGATGGTTTCTGTTCAGGGAGCCCTGGCTGTCCCAGACACTCCAGTGTCCACTCCTCAGGGCATCTGAGAGGTGTGGGGCACCTCTGTTCCTGGAAGCCAGACCCCAAGCAAGCCTGCTCCCCAGAGGCCCCTTCCCCCATCTGGGAGCTTACCCTGATGAGTGGCGCCCTCTTGGCGGCTGGCTAATTTTTCAGGCTTGGATGCCTGGGAAAGGAGTGGGGACTGGAGGGGACTTGTGTGCTTCTCCTGGGCACAAGAGTCACAAACGTACGTGCGGTCCCCTGCTCGCTCTCTGAGGCTCCTGAAGCTTGTGCTAAACACCTGCTCCCCGGCCACATCCAGGAGTGTCAAAGGGCTGGAGAGTAATTATTATTTTGGCTTATGCAACTGAGAGGCAGGGTTCGTTATTCCTGCGAGGGGAGGAGGCGTGGGGGGCAGTTAATTATATAACGCTCCTGCCTATCAAAGCCATGGCGCCCCGTCCCAGGCGGCCTCTTCTGTGCTGTTGTTGTTTTCCTGAAGTGGGTTGGAGAGCTTCCTTGACCCTGGGGTGCCCGGGCCAGGACGAACAGACAGCCCTCCTTGGTTTCTAGGCCGTGGGCGTGTGTGTGTGTGCAGGCACGGTGAGGCCCAGGCAGCAGATGTGGGTGGCTGAGGTGGGCGGCGAGCAGCCTGGTGCTCCCAGCTGGGCACTTTGGGAGCCCAGGGCAGCCGTCACCCGTGGCTTTGGTCTGGCTGCTCTGCAGATCCGTCCCTCTGGAGGTTCTGCCGGCTGTGTCTGTGCCTGGAGACTGGAGCCTGGGAGGAGAGGGGCTGGGCTGATTCCCCGTGGGACTCGGCAGAGCGTCTGCCAGGGAGGTCCAGCACCCTGGTCGCCCCCCGCCCCTTCCCCAGAGATCTTCAGTGGCCCATGGAATTCTAGCCTCTGTTCATCAGACACCTCCCAAGTGCCTACTATAAGCAGGTGCTCGGGACCCTGCTGGATGGAAATCTGTGCCCTCGCGGAGCTTCCATTTTAGAGGGAAGGGTGGTGGTTTCACTGGGAGGAGAGGATCCGATCCTGTGGGGGCCATGAGTGTAGGATAGGCTATGTTGTTGTGAGAAGCGCTGCTGCCATTGGGTGGACATCCTTGGGCCTCCATCGGCTACCAACCAGCTCCACTGTGTCCACCCCCTAAAACGCTTTCCTCCACATCATCTTGCTTGAGTCTCACAGGTTGCAGGGGAGGGAGTCATGTCCACCACCTGTCAAGCCAGGGAGGTCCTGGAGCCCATGGGACAGTACCGAGCCCCCAACCTTTGGTGGCAGAGGCAAGGGTTTGAACCCCCCCCTTTCCTCACTCACATCCCATCACCTGTGTGCCAGCCGAGGCGGGCACAAGGATGCAGGGTGCCAGGCCAACTTGCTGCCTTTTGGTTGGCAACAAGGCAGCACAGAAAGTCGAACTGACCTTTGTGGCCTGGAATAATCAGGCCAGACATCTGAGGCTACTGGAACCCGGTCCCTAACCCTCACTAGGAAGGGGGTGGCTGTTGAGAATGTCTGCCCTCAAGCAGTGCGCGGGGCGAGCAGAGTTGACGTGATGTTTCGTAATCCACCAGAACTGAGCGGTGGTCTCCACGCCTGCTCCCAAGTCAACTGGTGGGCGGCGTGGGTCATGCTTAGAGAGGGCCAGCAGAGCCTTAACGAGCTCATGGTCCTGCCTCCAACCCTGCTTTCCTCTGCACACGGGATGGGGATGTGGGGCGGGCAGCCGCCCAGTTCCCAGTGCTGACTTGGGGAAACGGCAATTTTCATGAATAATGCACCAACGGCAAATGTATTCTACATTTAGCTGGAATTGGTAGGAATCCATTTCAACTGGGGACACTTCTGCCAACTCCTCCTCCTCCAGGTTCATCCTCCCCCAGGCACAAGGCCGGCATTGCTCACTCAACCGAGCTGAGTGGCTTCCACTGTCTGTCGGGTGACCCTGAAGAGATGGTGAGGCCTGAGGGCACAGGGGTGGCAGGAGCACACGCTGTGGGGTCGACACCCATTGGGCTTGAATCCCAGTTGTGCGTTTGCTGTGACCTTGTGGGGAGTTACTTAACATCTCTGAGCTTCTGTTTCTGAAGCCATACAAAGGGCCGATAGCAACGACTGTGAAGTAGGTGGGGCTTAATTGAGGTGGTACATGGCAGTGCCAGGAATAGAGTAAGCATTCATTATTATTTACTACTAAGTCGCTTCAGTCGTGTCTGACTCTGTGCGACTCCAAAGATGGCAGCCCACCAGGCTCCGCCGTCCCTGGGATCCTCCAGGCAAGAATACTGGAGTGGGCTGCCATTTCCTTCTCCCATTATTATTAGAGTTCACATGCAATGAATGTCACTTACAATGATCGTTATTAGAACCAAAAGCCAGACATGATGATAACGATCATGAAAATGTTAATAAATGGCCATGCTCAACACTTACTGTGTGCCGGGCATGTGGCGAGTGTCTGCATGACTACAGAACTCAGTCCCTGTTCATTTCCGGGCTTGGTTTTCTCCTTCCTCCCATTCCCACTTTGGGAAGCAGAGGCTCAGAGCAGCCAGGTGACTTGACTGCTGCGCACTGGGTGGCACCTGGAATCACACTCAGGGCTGCAGTTCCCAAGCTCTTGCTTCTGTGTGGAACACCTCTCTCTGAACTCCCTTGTGCAAAGCCCCATCCTTGTTCTTCCTCTCCCTCCACACCCTCCTTCTCCTCTGGGTGCAGCAGAGGAGTTGCAGGCAGGTGCACATGGCCAGACACCCTACCCAGGCCCTCTTCTCCGCCTGATGGACCCCTGCTTTGCTGCACAGGTAAATATTTCCTGTCGGGTGCCATGTGCACAGGATCCTCAGACCAAGAGCTACCCCCCGCAAATAAAACCCTCCCACAGCCCGAAAGATGTGAGTCATTGCACACACCCGGCCGCTCCCCCTCACATACAGATTCCGTTCACTGGCCCAGATCCCTCGGCCCACACGAATCACACACGCCCACAGTCAAAATTCAGACCCCCCTGCGCCTGCGTGCGCGCACACAGTACACGTCACCCAGAGACGGTCTCCACCCTGCCCCCCAAAACACAGCCACGTGCACCCTCCAGCTCTGTTCGCTTGCCAGGTACTCCAGGTCCCCCCACCTCCACTCCTCCCGAGAAGCGGCTCTCCCCGTAAAGAGAGGGTGCCAGTCACAGAGCAGGGCTCGGGTACATATACGAGTCTGTGGCTTTGTTTCCACTTTAAATACGTATTTAGGCAGTCAGTACCCCCCTTTAAGTGGGGGAGACCCTCTCTCAAAATAAATGACCATTGATGCTTGGCATATGTGAAAAGTGAACTTTTTTTTTAATCCAAATGCTTAATTTAGGAGGAAGCAGGTCCATGGACAGGGATATTGTGCCAGTAGGAACTCATTTCAGAAACGAAAGGCAGTTGGAGATGAAAGTGTGTCTTCAGAGAGTCTTTCAGCTCCTTTGGGGAAGGAAAAGGCTCCGTGAGGTGAAAGGAGAAGGAAAAGCAAATAACTAGTTCTTTGTTGCCACTAATAGCTGAGAGAGGAGTGTTACTGAAAAGTCCCCTCACCCAGCACAGCCCTGGAGCAATTTGACGGGCTTTATATTAGGAAGCCTAACTGAGCTGGTGAGGATCAGCACCCTCCGAAAATAGCCATCCAGTGGGTAGCTAGTGAGTAGCCCTCGCTGACGCTAACAGTTCATGCAGTGAACCCAAGGACAGGGGACTGTGGGTCCATGTTCTGAGGATGCCTGTGGAGAGAGGAAGCCCCCAGGAAAAGGTGGTGATGGTGGCAAGAAGGCAGGGCCAGGAGCATCTGCCATTCTTCCTCAAGACTTTCTCTTCCTCATCTTCCGCCAGCCTCCACAGCTCTAAAGACATCAACCCTGAGCTGATAGTCTGTATAAAACACTCTTCAGGTCCTTCAATGTCAGCACGATATTAGATTTGTGAGCCCTGGAAGGACGGGTGATGTTTGAATTTTCTGCAGCGATTCGTCCCCTCTTGGATCAACTGCTCCCCAGTTTGCAGTTTCCTGGCTTGGGAAAGGGCACGTGGTTGATTAAAGTGGTGCTATGTGGCGTCCTGGCTTTGCCAAACAGGCTCTGTGGACTAGCGCAAGGGGCCGGCTCGCCCGTTGTTCTGGAGATGGGAGCGGCCCGTTCAGCACCATGGAGAGCGCTCCCCTATTCTGCCGGAGCTGCTGGGAGACGGCCTTGCTCCGATTCCCTCTGGGCACTTCGTCCACTAAGACCTTGTCTACTGGCCAGTTGAATGCCTTTTCGGTGTCTTGGTGTCTCCTTGTGAGCCAAGGGGGCATTTCCCAGCTAGGGTGGGCAGGGTTGGAATGGGGTCCTTTAGTAGAACTCATGCAAATAAAACCTGAGGTTTACTTCTGCCTTGGGTTGTGTGTGTTCAGTTCCCATGGGGTATACCAGGGTTACAAGTGCACACCAGGGACTTCCCTGGTCGTCCAGTGGTTAAGGCTGAGCTTCCACTGCAGAGTGTGTGGGTTCAATCCCTGGTCAGGGAACTAAGACCCCACATACCACGTGGCACAGCCACATAAAGAGAAAACGTGCACACCAGGAAGTGCACACACGGCAGCAAAGGAAGGATTTTGTCTGTTGCAGACAATGAAAGATGGTCTTGCCTCCGTTCTGTTTAAATCGGCATCAATGGATTAGTCATCTGAACCAATTCTGCCCAATCTGCATGTGGCCATTTGAATTTAAATTTGAATTAATTGCAATTAAATGAAATTTAGAAACCCAGTGCCTCTGCCATGCTAGCTGCATTCCACACGCTCAAATGCTGCTTGTGACTTGAGGCCCCCACCTTGGACAGTGCAGAGACAGAACATTTCTGTCATCACAGAAAGTGTCTTGTGTCGCACCAGTGTGGAGCGTAAGAGTCGTGCAGGAAGGGCTGTGTGTCCCGCCACTGAAGTAGTGCCCACATACAGTGGTCACTCAGTAAATGTGTGGGATGAATCCATGGGCAAACGAAGCAGTATTTGGTAATTTCATTCACTGTCATCATTTCACACATCCATCCTGTTGTAAGAACTTAGAACTGGATGTAGACAGTTAAAGGGAAATTTAAAAACCCTCTAAAGCATCGCTGTTAAAATTCCCTGATTGGTTTTGTTTTGTTATCAGCTCTGTTGTTGCTCATAGACCTGCCAGCATTTTACATGAGTAAGATGGATGGTGTTGAATACAGTGAATAATAGAGAAGATATTCTAATGCTGTGAGGCAGTCATGGCCAGGAGACATTGTTGGAACACTGTCTAATGAGCAGCATTCGTTGTAAAGTGCTAAGCAAGGGACTTTCCTGGTGGTCCAGGAAAGCCTGGACCCTGGTTGGAGAAATAAGATTCCATGTGCTGCACCTACTGAGCTCACGCACTCTGGAGCCCGTGTGCCACAACCAAAGGAGCCTGCATGCCACAATGGAGAGCCTGGGTGCTGCAACTGAGACACAATGCAGCCAAATAAATAATTTTTTTTAAGTGCTAGGAAACATAAGCAGAAAAATAAGTACCCTTTCATCTGTCCACTTTCTAATGGTCCCTTTTCCTCAGCTTGATTCGTTCAGTAATTGAGCAGCATTTACCAAGTTCCTACTATGCTCACAGCGTAAAGACTGAAACCTCATTTTCAGTGGGTCCACCTAGCAGTATCTGCTGTGCCTGACTCTGTGTCTTTGTCCCTTTGGGCTGCTGCAGCAGAAAACCATAGGCCAGGTGGGGGATGGGGAGGTTATAAACAACAGCATTCATTCCTCATGCTTCTGGAGGCCGAGAAGTCCCAGATCAGGGCGCTGGTAGATTCAGTGTTTGGTGAGGACCTTCTGGGTTGCAGACCACTGGCTTCTCTGTGTCCTCACTTGGGGGGAGGAAGAGGAGTTCTGTGGGGTCTCCTTCATAAGGGCACCAATCCCATCGTGGTGGGCCCCATCCTCATGAACTCATCAGCTCCCAAAGCCTGCACAGTTCTGGGGAGACACAAGCATAGTCCATAGCACTATGTATACAGTACATAGTTTGCAGTAATGTAGGCTGTTGGAAAAGAAATAAGCAAATAAAATCTAAAACACAAGAAACAGCATAACATGACTTTTACAGAAGAATATGTAGTCTGGGTACAAAACTATATTATGTAAAATAATTAGGAGTTTCTCATGCCAGACTTTGGGCATCTCAAAAGGAAATGCAATAGGTGAGGGTTCTGTGAAGGGAAGGGAGAGCCATATCTGTCCTTAAGTGAGCCCCAGAGGCATCCTTGGAGGGGCACCTGAGCCGAGTCTGGATGATGGGGGGTAGTGTGGTCATTACACCAGGACTGAAGCTGCTGGCCTTGAAGGAGGCTTGCCTCAGCATTGGTTTTCTCATCTCCATGATGAAAGTGTTATTCACTTCAGTTGTGTCCAACTCTTTGTGATCCCATGGCCTGTAGCCCGCCAGGCTCCTCTGTCCTTGGGATTCTCTAGGCAAGATTACTGGAGTAGGCAGCTATTCCCTTCTTGAGGGGATCTTTCCAACCCAAGGATCAAACTCGGATCTCCTGCATTGCAGACAGATTCTTTACCATTTGAGCTACCATAGCAATTTTTTCCATATGTGTCATCTCACAAATTCCCAGGAATGTCAGCGTTATTGATTCGGACACAGGGAGGGCTCCCTGGTGCTTTTGGAGACCTCCAGTTGAATCAAGGGTCACTCTTGCTGCTGGTGCTGCCCTGCCACTGTCTGTTACCCCAGGCCAGTGTGTCCTCTGCCTGATCGTGTGTGAGTCACCTGGGAGGTGTGTTAACATAGATTGCTGACCTCCTGGGTCTGAGAAGTACCCCTGGGAATTTACATTTCTTACAAGTTTCAGTTGATGCTGATGCTACTGGTCCGAGGACCCCACCTCTAGAACACAGTGCTAGGCAGCCCTTCTCATCCCCAGCCACACAGTAGCTCCACCAAGGATGGTGTCCAGGGAGACTGTTAGAAATGCAGCCTCCCATAGACCTGCAGGGTCAGAACCCTCGTGCTTGCAAGATGCCCAGGAGGTTCACATGTGAGCAGCTCCATTCAAGTTCCCACCTTGGCTGCATGCAGAGTCATCTGGGCACTATGAAAAATGCTTGGTGCCTGGCCCCACCCAGAGATGCTGATGGGGTGATCTGGGTGTGGCCTGCGTGTTTGAGTCCTTTTTCAAGCTGCCCAGGTGATTCTTATGTGTGGTTTGGTCGATGGCCTTGCATGCAGAGCAGCCTCAGCCACACGTTGGGATCACTGGGATGGTTTGAGGGAGGGATGTGTCTGGGCTCCATGCGGCACCTCTCCAGCCAGGATCTTGGACGGTGGCATCTGGCTTGGGTGTGTGACAGAGGAGGCAGGGCTAAGAGTCACCGCTCTGGACAGAGTGTTTTAAACTCTGGGTCACATGGCTCACGAAAATGAAATAGACTAGCATTTCCCCCAGAGAAGGCAATGGCACCCCACTCCAGTACTCTTGCCTGGAAAATCCCATGGACAGAGGAGCCTGGTAGGCTGCAGTCCATGGGGTCGCTACTAGTCAGACACGACTGAGCAACTTCACTTTCACTTTTCACTTGCATTCATTGGAGAAGGAAATGGCAACCCACTCCAGTGTTTTTGCCTGGAGAATCCCAGGGACGGGGGAGCCTGGTGGGCTGCCGTCTATGGGGTCGCACAGAGTCAGACACGACTGAAGCGACTTAGCAGCAGCAGCAGCAGCAGCAGCATTTCCCCAACACCACATCCATGAGGGTAAGAGATGTTTCACTTCTGCCCCGTTGCCAGCAGCCTCCTTCTGTGTCTCCCCTTTGTTTCTTGAAAGGATGCCTCTTATTAGATTTAGGTCTCGGCCAAAATCCAGGATGATCTCATCTCAAGGACTTTAAGTTCGCTGCATCTGCAGAGACCCTTTTTTAAATAAGAGCACACAAGAGACGTCCCTGACGGTCCAGTGGCTAAGCCTCCACGCTTCCACTGCAGAGAGCATGGGTTTGAGCCCTAGTTGGGGAACTGATATCCCACATGCCACCTGGCCCAGCCAAAAATAAATAAAGATGTTTAAATAAGGGCACATTCCTAGGTATCAGGGTTTAGGACTTGGACATCTCTCTTGGAGGACATTTTTCAACCCACTGCACTGTCATACCGGTTTTGGTTTGAAAGAGCTCCATTGTGAATACGTGTTACCTGGAATCCTGAAGCCAGGAGATTCCTCCAGAAGAAGGATACTCACTGTCTTAACATCCACTTTGTTGCAAGGATTGAGCTGTGCACTCACCACAGGTGTTATTTCTTTTAGTCCCTTGTTGCTGTTCAGTTGCTAACTCGTGCCCGACTCTTAGCAGCCCCGTGGACGGCAGCACGCCAGGCTCCCCTGTCCTACACCATCTCCCAGAGTTTGCGCAAACTCATGTCGACTGAGTTGGTGAGGCCATCCAGCCATCTCATCCTCAGTCACCCCCTTGTCCTCCTACTCTCAGTCTTTCCCAGCATCAGGGTCTTTTCCAATGAGTTGGCTCTTCACATCAGGTGGCCAAATATTGGAGCTTCAGCTTCGGCATCATTCCCTCCAATGAATATTTGAGGTTGATTTCCTTTAGGATTGACTTATTTGATCTCCTTGCAGTCCAAGAGACTCTCAACAGTCTTCTCCAGCACCACAGTTTGCAAGCATCGATTGTAGTCCTTAAACCAGTGGTTTGAGGTAAGGTGTGCATGCTCAGTCGCTTCAGTCATGTCCAATTTTTTTCAACCCCATGAACTGTAGCCCTCCTCTATCCATGGGATTCCCTCAGGCAGGAATACTGCCATTTCCTTCTCCAGGGGATCTTCCCAACCCAGGGATCAAACCCGCGTCTCCTGTGTTGCAGATGGATTCTTTGCCACTGAGCCACCAGGGAAGCCCTTGGGGCAAGGCATGGGGTCTCATTTAGGGGTGAGAAGGGGAAGTGTGCAGGTTCTGTGGCTTTAGGAGGTTGTGTGACTGTTGGGCTCAGCTGGCCCAGAGCTGCCCACAGTCCCAAGCGATGGTGTTCCCCAGTGGAGCCATCATTTCATCCCCTTCCTTACAGCTGAGGAAGCTGGGGCCAGAGGAGCCCATGTCTCACCGTGAAGCAGAGGCTGGAGAGGGTGACATCATCTTTTGAGCCTGGGCCTCCAGTGGGCCTTTGTCCACATTTGTAAACACTTGGGTTCTCCCAGGCCCCGAGAACTCTGGCCCTCTCCCAGGAGCAGGCCAGTCCTGTGACATTTTGTGGGCACCTCTGGGGGTCGCAGACTCCCCGAGGCTTTTCCACAGACCCCAGATGAGAACCTCGCCATTCTCCATGGTGTCCATACATACATTTCACAGCCAGTGGGAAGTGGACAGGGGACCTGCAGACTTCTACAGGTCTGAGTCCGAGGCATAGGGCAGGAGTGGGCAGTAGGCCTCCCCTGCCCCTCCATCCCTCCTCCCTTCTCAGGATGCTCCACTCCAGAGGCCCACAGCTCGAGGCTTCTCCCGGAGGCCTCCAGGGCCCACGCTTGCAGCCAGCCTCTGGCGCCCTGACCTTCCTCCCATCGTGCTCCCCGCAGCTACCCTCTGTCAGCTACCCTCACTCCCATGCCTGCTGAGTGTCTGGCCTCTTGAGCTGGGAGTGACCCGGCCTTCTTCTTCTTCCTTTTTAAAAAATTTTGGCTGTGCTGGGTCTTCTCTGCCACGTGTGGGTTCTTCATTGCAGTGCGTGTTCAGTAGTTGGGGCACGCAAGCTTCGTTGCCCGTTAGGATGTAGGATCTTAGTTCCCCGACCAGGGATTGAACCCTGATTGGAAGTGTGGATTCTTAACCACTGAGCCACCAGGAAAGTCCCTGCCCAGGCTTCTTCCCTGTGGTCCCCTTGTGAGATAAGCGTGACCCTTCCATTTTACAGATGGGAGTGGGCCTGAGGTTCAGGGAGGTAGGGGAGATGGGAAATGCGAAACAGGGACTGAACTACTTGTGGTCTGACCGGGGCCGCCTGGATGGGCTCCCAAAGGAGAGCCCGGGGCCCTGCAGTGGGGCTGCCTGATGTGGGTGGTCGTGAGGACCATGCTGAGAAGACCTGTGCCCCTACCCTAGCGGGTCTTTGCATCAGGGCTGAGGACGGCTAATGGGGACAGGAGGTGTTTCCATGTGGGCCAGGCGGCACCTGCACCGTGGGAAGTCCTGGAGGGGTTTTCAATGGGAGGGTTTCAGGGACTAAGGGGGCTTGGAGGGGCCCTGCCAGGAGTGCCAAGTGAGATCCTATGTGGCCGGCCACTGTCACAAACCACGCAGGCTTTCTTGGAGACTGGTTGTAGGAGAAAACCAGGGGGCGTGAGCTGGGCCCCCACTGTCTAACTGAGGATGTGCAGCCAATGCGTGTGTGTTTTGAGGCCCTACCCCCAACCATTGGGTTGTTACTGGTGAGTTTGGAGACCCGGCTGCTCGTGGGTCGCTCTGAGATAAAAAGCAGCGGTCAAAATGCACTTTGGTGAGGACAGTGAGGGTGGTCTGTGGTTTTGCAGGTGTGGCGCCCCCGCCCCGCCCCCACTGGCCCCTCGGTTTCCCGGGCCCTCAGTGTGCACTGGCTCCTGTGGCATCTTCTCTCCTTGGACTGGAAGCTCCAGAAGGGCAGAGGCCCATCTGTCGAGTTCCTGGCTGTGACCCCCAGTCCAGCCACAGCGCCTGCAGCAGGGGGACTCGGGGTTGGACGGTGAATGAACGACCCCTTAACAGGGAGCTGGAGATGTGAGAGGGCAGCCCCGTGGAGAGCGAGAGAAGGTGCGGGCGGGGAGGACAGCATGTGCAGAGGCCAGAGGCAAGGCTCGATCTGCAGCAGAGGGAGGCAGAGCCCAGCGGTGTCCGGGCTCAGCTTCCGGGCTGCGGGAAGGATGCTGGATTTTGTCCAGAGGCCAGGGAAGGGCTCTGAATGATTTAAGCAGGGCAGCATGCGATCTGGTGTTTGTGCTTTCGTAATTAATGTTTTCTTTCCGGATAATTGTAGATTCACATGCACTTGTGAGAATGATACAGGACATCCCCTGAACCCTCCACAACATGCCCCAAGGGGTAACATTTTGCAAAACTCTAGTACGGTATTATAGTCCGAATGCCAGCGTGGGTACTGTCTCAGACAGAATATCTCGTCAGCACCTGGACCCTCCGTCCTTTAGGGCCACATCCATCCCTCCCCCTCCCGCCGCACCGGTCTCCTCGGCCTCTGCGACCACAGACCTGCTCTCCATTTCTGTCATTTCTCATTTCAAGAATGTTCTACAGATGTAGCCTTTGGGAGCTGCCTTTGTCGCTCGCTGTGGTTCCCTGGAGACCATCCAGGCCATTGCTCCTGCCAACAGTTGGTTCCTTTCACTGCCCACTGTGTTCCTCCGTGAATGGAGAGGCACCCTGTCCCCGTTGAGGGGCGCCTAGAGTGTTCCTTCGGGGGCCTGCCACGAACACCACCGCTGCACTCTTCCACGCGGAGGCTTTGTGTGAACCTAAGCCTTCACTTCTCTGCGATAAATGCCCAGGCGTGCGCTTGCTGGGCCGTGCGGCCGTTGCATGGCTGTGTTTGGATGATCACTCTGACTGCTGGGTGGGGAAGGAAAAGGGGGGCTAGAGAGGAAGCTGGGGGCCCCCAGGAGGGGTGCAGGTGTCCAAGAGGGAGGGGATGATGGCCTGAGTCTGGGTCGGGACAGTGCGCAGAGGAGAACCAGAGGCCTGAGAATTTGGAGGTGGGCAGAGCAGGGGGGTGGAGTGCAGACAGACAGTGCCCGGGAACTGGGGGCTGACGGGACCCCGGGGAGGAGTGGATGTGGGGTCGGGGGAGGACAGGGTGTGGTGAGGGTTGTGAGTCTGGGTCTCAGGGGACGCCGTCCTGTGGGAGGTGATGCTGAAAGTCAGGGGAGGCATCTTCCCAGAGGGGCCCTAGGACTCAGAATTGGAGGAGGAGGAGGAGGGTGGGGGTGAAGACAGACCGAGGGGCAGCAGGACAGAGGCGGCCAGGGACTCGGTCCCCGCTTGTCCCGTCCACATGGCCACTGCTTTCCTCCATTAGGTCATCTGATCACTCCCACACAGTGTGCCCATTTACAGACCAGGAAAGCAGGGACAGAGGACAGAGTGACCTGCCCAAGTCATGAGGGAGAGCTGGATTCCGGAAGCCACGGAATCGCAGAGCACAGGGCTGAGTTCAGACCGCAGGCCATCGATTAAAGCCTGCGCGGGCCTGCCTGAGGGTCCATGAGCTCAGGCTCGCACCTGGTACCCATGGATGCTCCGTGAATAAGCCGCTATTGCTGCTGTTGTGGACCCTTCACAAACCCCAAGGGTGGATGGTAGCCCCCATTCTGTGCTTCACTTATCCTATTATATCCCATAAGTGGTCCCAGGTCACGCCTGCACCCTGAGAGAAGACAAATCATATTGTGTTTATTGAGACATAATTTACATAAAACCCACTTTTTTAAAATGCATAATTCGATGCTCTTTAGAACGTTCACAAGGTTGTGCAGCTGTCCCCACCGCCTAATTTTAGAACATTTTTATCACCCACAAAAGAAACCCTGTTCTGCGTTAAGCAGTGACTCCCCATTGCCCCCCGCCCCCCAGCCCTCAACAAGCCCTATTCTGCTGTCTGTGGACCTGCCTGTTCCGGACATTTCATGTGGATGGAATCCTGCACTCTGCATGTGGTCTTCTGGGTTTGGCTTCTTTCCTCAGCACCCAGGTCCATCCACATGCCATGTATCAGAAGTTCATTCCTTTTTTTTGTTAAACATTGTTTTTAAATTTATTTTTGGCTCTGCTGGGTCTTCATTGCTACTTGGGCTCTTCTCTAGTTGTGGGGAGCAGCGGCTACTCTCTAGTTGTGCTCCACGGGTTTCTCATTGGGATGGCTTCCCTTGCTGCAGAGCACGGGCTCTGGGCATGCGGGCTTCAGTAGTTGCAGCCCGTGGGCTAAAGTAGTCGCAGCTCCTGGGCTCTGAAGCACGGGCTCAGCTGCACAGCATGTGGGATCAGGGTGAAAGTCGTGTCTCCTCCATTGGCAAGTGGATTCTCTACCACTGAGCCACCAGGGAAGCCCCTTCTTTCCTTTTTAAGTCTGAATAGCAGTCTGTATGGATAGACCTCGGTTTGTTTATCCATCCATCCGTTGATGGACATTTGTATTGGTTCCACCCTTGGACTGTTGTGAATATTGCTGCTGTGAACATTTGCGGACACAGTTTCATGTGGAAATGTTTTCCATTCTCTTGGGTAAATACCCACAAGTGGAACTGCGAGGTCTGATAGTAACCTTGTTTCACCTTTTGAGGAGCTGCGGGACTCTTCCAAAGCAGCTGCATGGTTTTGCAGTCCCTTCAGCAGGGTCTGAGGGTTCCAATTCCTCCACATCCTCTTGAACACCTGTTATATCTGTCTTTTTGATTATGGCCATCCTGGTGGGTGTGAAGTGGTGTCTCACTGTGGTTTTGATTTCTGTTTCCCTAATAACCAGTGATGTTGAACATCTTTTCATGTGCTTCTTGGCCATTTGTGAGACTTCAGAGAAATGTCTGTCCAGATCCTTGCCCACTTTAAGATGGGGTTATTTGTCTCTATATTATTCAGTTCTAAAGCTTTTTTTTAATGTATTGTAGATACCACAGTGACTTAAACTGAAGCACCTGACTCTTGGCCACGCCCAGGGTGCCCACTGGCATGCTCCCGCCCCCTTGGGTGACAGATTCCTTGAAATACATTGTGGGTGCCTTTCTCTTGGCCCGAATACCTAGCACAGTGCCAGGCACACAGCAGGGCCTCAGTAAACATTGGGACCTCAGCGCACCAGCTAAGGGGCCAGGCGGTCCTGTCTACTTCTCAGTGAGGTGGCTGTGATGGGTTGCATTTAAGCTCCGTGTTACCAGCCAAGAGAGAACGGCAGTGGTGTCTGTGGGGAAGCGGGGACCCACGCAGGTATTTACTGAGCACTGACTGTGCTGGGCAGTGAGCTAGGCCTGGGGGAGAGAGGGGTCCGAGAGCCCCAGGGTGGGGTGTGTGTTGCACAGGCTGGGGATCTGTGTCAGCGAATCCTGGACAGGACCGGCAGATGTCTGGGCATCTGGGAACACCTTCTAGGGCAGTGCTTTCCCACAGAGACTTGAGAGTTTCAGGAGAGAGGCAGGTGTCAGAGGCACACAAGGAGGAGATGTTTAATCACCCCCAGAGGCAGAGAGAACAAGGCAGCCCCGGGAAGTACGGGTGAGGGATGGGGGACCACGTGGCTGTGTCTGGCCGGGCACAACAGGCCATGCTTGGGGGTCAGACCCCCTGCCCCGTGCGTGGGGACCATGGCCTGACCCTTCTGTCTGCACAGAATCAACCCGATGGTCAGGAGAAACGAGCCAGGAGGTAACCCGCTGGGGCCCAAGGTCCCAGTCCACAGCCGGGCCGGGTTCTCCCAGCATCCTGCGCTACCCAGACAGACGGGACCTGCGCCCTCTGCGTGGGGGCCTGAGTGGCTGTGTCCAGGGGCTGGGCCCAAATGTGGAAGAAATGAATTATGAGTCCTCAAGAGAATGCGGCAGAAATACAGCAGAAGTCAGGGTTTTCTTGAGGCTGGAGGCTGCCGTGTTACTGACTGTGTTAGTGGAGAGACAGGAGAGAGGAAGGGAGGAGAGACAGAAGGAAGGAGAGACAGGGAGGGCAGAGAGAGATGGAGGGCAGAGAGGCAGGGCTAGGGGGGAAGAGCCAGGGAGTTGGGGGCGGGCCGTCGGGGCAGCGAGGGAGAACAAGCCCTTCTGCCTCGCCAAGGGCACACGCGTTATTTCTCAGTCCCCTCTTGTTCAGAAGCCCAGTGCCCAGCCCCTCCCACGCACCTTTCCATAAAGCCCCAGCAGCTGCCCCCTGAGGCCGGCTGTCCTGAAGCCCAGAGCAGCCTGAGCAGGGCCGGGGATGATGGGGGGTGGGTGGTCTGTCCCACTGCCGGCAACCAGGCTGTCCCATGCCCCAGGCAGGCACCCCAGCCTCAGTGTTCAGCCCTGCGCCCCCTTCTCCGGACAGGGAGGGGCCCTCAGTAGAACTGGTCCCCATCCCCCAAGCAGCCCACGCCTGATCCCACTTGAGCCACTGTCAGTTTGGTTCAAAGTCCTGGGGTGAAAACTCAGGGCCGCCTCACCCCCTTGTGGCTCAGAACCCCCGACCTGGGACAACCCCCCTCCTGCCCGGAGCCGCTCCCTGGGCCATCCTGTAGGAGAACCCCAGGCCTGGACCCTGCCCAGCAAGCTGCCTGAGGGTCGTCGGGGATGATTCTGAGCGTGTGCCGGTCAGGCTGCAGGGGGCAGCGCTGGGGGCTCCTGAGTCCTCCCAGCGCCCTTGCCTCTCCGGAAGGTCCCCAGGCCTCTTGGGCGTTGAGTCGGAGGGGCGGTGGAGGTAGGGGGTTCTGCTGGCCAGTGGACACTGTGTGGGCCTCGCCTGCCCCTCCCTCTGCCCTTGGGGTCCATGGGGCGGGTTCAGGGCGGTGATGCTGCATGTCCCGGGCCCAGGCCCCCCCCCACCGGCTGGCCGCTCCAGCGTCCGGCAAGGTGGGCGTGTGAGCCTTGTCTTTAGCTCTCCGGCCGGCAGGACTGAGTGTAACGCTCTTCCAGGGCATTTGCAGCCACCCTCATTGGACGTGCCGTTTCCGGGGATGACAGCGTCCCGGGTTTGGCGACCACCATCACAGTTTGCTGCCAGTGAAATAAGGATACAATTTCTTCCCCCGCAATCCCCAATTCCTCCCTCCCCCTGGGAGCACCGATCCTGGGGTGGGGGTCCCTGCCCCAGCACGCCCCCACCTCAGGAGCAGATGTATGGTCTGAAATCAGAGAGCCCACCTCCTGAGGGGAGTCCTGATCAGAGCCTTCTCCACCCCACCTGCTGCCAGGGCCTCTGTGTTTGGGGGTGTTCTGTGGGAGTTCAGGGCACAGCTTGGAAATAATCCTAGGTTGTGGGGCCTCCCTGGGCTGCAGAGCAGGCTTTCTGGGAGTCTTCGTCTGTAGGGGCCCGCATGGAACCCAGTTATGAGAGGGTTTTTTCCTGGCCTTGACAGGAAGTGGTCATGTCCCCCTGGGGTGGTCAGGGGAGCTGTGATGCCTGTCGGTAGTGGGGGGGGACGTGCAGAGACCCCCAGGCCCCTCCCCAAGGCAGAGGAAGGGCGGGGCCAGCTCCCTTCCAGGGCCCACCCTGCTCAGACTACAGGGCCTCTGTGGACTGAGGCTCTGTTTTTTATAGTTTGAGCTACAGTTCATACAACACACAGTTCCCCCATTTAAGGCGTGCAATCGCGTGACCTCTAGTATATTCGGAGTTGTGTAGGCATCACCAGTCAATTTTAGAGCATTTTCATCACCTCAAAAAGAAGCCCTGTGCACAGCTGTCATCACCCCCTGCTCATCCCCTAGCCCCCGGCAACCAGGAATCTGCTCTCTGTCTCTGCAGATCTGTCCACCGTGGACACTTCCTGGAGCTGGAACCCTGTGCTGTCTGGCTTCTTTCTCTCCCTGTACCGTTTTCGAGGTCCATCCATGTCAAAGCTTGAGTACAGGCCGCATGGGTATTAAGACTGGGTAATATTCCAGCAGATGAAAGGACCACATTCAGTTTATCCAGTCGTCCAGTGAGGGACCTCTGGGTTGTTTCACGTGGTACTGCTGTGTGAACATTCTTGTACAGGTTTGTGTCAACTTGTGTTTTATTCATTTCATTCTTGGGTATCAAGCCGGGAATGAAATTGCTGGGTCAGGCTGGACCTCTCCACTTAAGAGAAACTGCCAGACTGCTTTCCAGAGCGTCTGAACCCTTTTACATTTCAGCTTCTTTTAAAAAGAGTTTCCTGGAAGCTGAGACATCTTTACGAAGCCCCCCACCCCTCACCCAAACCTGGAAATCTGTTCCTGGACATGGTGACGTCTGTGTTTGGAGAAAATCATTTCTTGAGCACACAGTCTGTGCCGAGTGTTGAGACCGCTCAGTGTCTCCCCCTGCAGGTGGCCGCACCCCTGTTCCTCCCCCCGACCCCCAACCCCCACTGCCCTGCTCTAGCTTTCTTCAGGGTGCGGTTCACCTAGTGTATAAATCTGTCCCCCTAATCTCAGGTCCATGAAGTTCTTTGTTCTCTATAACCTCAGTCCCTGGCACTCAGAAGGTGTCTGGTGGTTATGGGTCGGGATAACCGGTCATTTAGAGGAGGGGCTGTCCCCAAGCCACAGGAAGCTGGGGAGAGGACAGGGAGGGACCCTGGGGAGGCTCTCACACTGAGCGTGACCAGCGAGCCTGTTCTCCACGTTTGAGGGCTTTGGGAAAAGCCTTGCACACTAGGGCCCAGGCTGGCGGGGGTGTGGGAGCCCCTGCTTTTGGTAGTGGGCTTGGGTGTTTTCCTGTGACAGTGGCTCAGAGCTCAAGTCATATCTCGGAGGGATCTGACCCGCCTGAGCCCCAATCCTCTGTCCTTCCCTGGTGCTCGGCCTGCAGCCTGGGCCCAGGCCATGGTCCTAGGGTGTCTGGTGTGTGTGTGTGCGCAGCACTTGTCCCTGAGAAGAGCCGGCAGGGCTCCCCAGAGAGTGTGAAACAGAGGCTGCGGCCCCGGGGGGGAAGCTGGGAGCTTGACTTCTGACAGCTCTTCAGCAAAATCTTGGTCCTCAAAAAATGTAACAAAAAAAATGGTTATTGGTCCTGAAATAAGAATCACATGCAAGCTTCTTCTTCTTCTTCTTTTAATGGTTATTTATTTATTTGACGGCTCTGAGTCTCAGTCGTAGCACTCAGGATTTTCCATCTTCATTGCGGCATGTGAGATCTAGTTCCCTGACCAGGGATCGAACCCAGGCCCCCTGCATTGGGAGTGTGGAGTTTTAGCCACTGGACCACCAGGGAAGTCCCCCTCGAGTTTTTAAAACCCACCTCTGCTCAGGCCTTGCCTCTGACCGCTGAATCAGCGTCTCTGGGTGGATGAGGCGTCGGTCACTAGTTTGAGGTCCTGTAGGAGTTCTAACAGGACAACCTGGGTTCTTGACCTCAAGTTCTGAGAAACCCAGAGGGTGTTATAGCCCTGGTGGTCTGCCCACCTCCAGAGTTTCTGCTTTGAGGGGCCCAGGGGAGCCCGAGAATCTGCTTTCATCGAGGTCCTGGATTACGGATTCTGTCAGAGACCCCAGCCCAGAGCAGCCACGGCCACTGCCGTCCTTCACAGCCCCCAAGTCCTCTGCCTGGTCACGTGCAAGCCAGTCGTGGCTTCTGGTGTGATGTACTTAATGCAGAACCTGCCACGCACCATCATGAGGCGCTTTGCAAGTACAAATCCACTTTCTCCCCTGGAGTGTCCCCAGGGTGGACACTGTCACTGTCGCCCTCCACGGAAGGGGACACAGAGCCACAGCCACGTCAGGTGTCTCAGGACAGCTCTGAAGGCGTTGAGTGTCTGTCTGGCTCCAGCTCCTCGCTCCTCCCCCCTTTCTTTAGCCCGATGGGAAATAATTTTACCCCCATTTTGCAGATAGAGGCTCAGGTCGGGTCATCCTTCCAGGATCTGTGCTCAGACCTGCCTGACTTCCAGCCACTCTGGTGAAGGGCCCTCCCCGAGGAGGGGGCTCCCTTGCTTCCTCCTCCCAGTCCTGCCCAATAGCCCCCGCTGCCACACCTCACAATTGCTTCCATGACCCCCTCACTTCTAGGAGGCCAGCCCTGCCGGCCTCTACAACTGAATCACAATATCCCCTGGGTGACCAGAGAGGGAGGCATGGGCCCAGAAGGAGGCTTCCTGGGTTGCGGGATTGGGAACCCTCCCTTCTGTTCCTGTCTCCCCTGTTCAGGCCCAGGGGGAGGGGCAGGAGAGGTGGGCAGGGGTGGTCCCTGCTCACTGAGACCCGCGAGGAGGTAGGGCTGAAACTCGGAAGCTACGGGAGGGATGCCCAGATCTCACCGAGCCTGTGCCTTGAAACCGTTGACTCTAGAGAGGAGGCTGCACTTGACATGACTGGGTCAGAAGCAGCAGCCGCCGCCTCTGAGCGAAGCCCAGGGTCCCCCCCCCCGCCGTCCCAGGCCAGCCCCTTAGTGCCAGGCGCAGAGCTGCATCCTAAAGCAACCTCCTATGGGGTGAGTTGTCCTGCCACCCTGAGTGAGGACCGCTGGGCCAGGGACCTGGTGTGGGGGGAGCTGGAGCCTGTGTACTTCAATGCAGACCCCTCTCAGAGTTTTCCGGTGGGCAGTGGAGAAAGATTGCAGGCCTGAGAACCCGGAACACGTGGCAGGGGTCCTAAGCTGAGCCGCTTCCATCAGGACTCTGGACAAGAGCCTTAACCTCATCATGCCTCAGTTTGTCTGTCTGTAAAATGGGCAGTGTCTCCCTTGTGGCTCCCTGGGGACTGCTGTGAGCACTCTGCAGGGAGGTCAGAAGCTCCGCCCTCCCGGGGAGGTCAGGGTGACTGACAGGTGAGCAGAGGGGCTCTCCCCAGGGAGTGCAGCCCAGAGGGAACCAAGCTCAGGGAAGGGACCGCTGACTGGGGTCTACAGACCAGCCACTCCTTAGACTCGCCCCAGAGGTGCACGTGTCAGCTGACGGTGCCGGGGGTGGGCCGGCCCCTCATCCCCACAGCCCCTTCCAGCTCTGGGGACAGCGGGGGAGGGAGGTTCAGATCTTCACCCCTGCCTGCTGTGTGGCCTTGGACAAGTCACCCCTCCACTCTGAGCTCCCTGATGTGACAGCAGGTCCTGGCCCTCCGTAGATGGTGAGAGCTCAGCGGATGTCAGCAGATGGTGTCCCTGGACGCTGTGGCTGTGGTTCCGGACCCGAGTGCCCTGGAGTGTTTTCTTGGTGCCTCCAGCTGAGAAGGCAGCCAGTGCAGGGAAGTTCAGTAGAACCCTGACTTGACAGTGAAGAATCGCCCTGCAATGCAGGAGACCTGGGTTCAATCCCTGGGGTGGGAGGATCCCCTGGAGAAGGGAAGGCTACCGGCTCTAGTATTCTGGCCTGGAGAATTCCATGGATTGCGTGGTCCATGGGGTCACAAAGAGTCGGACATGACTGAGCTGACTTTCACTTCACTTAACAGCGTTCGTTCATCTGAGGTTAGACCCATCTCTTTGTTTTTCTGGTGTGGAAAAGACCTTCCATTTATTCATAATCACCAAAACTTAAGCAACAAAGGTACTCTTGAGTTGAGTGGAGGACACAGTATGGTTCAGGCCCACAAAAGGCGCGGAAGTCTGAAGTGTGTGTTGCAACGTGAAAGAAGCCAGTCTGAAAAGGCTTCATACTGAGTCCAACCCCACGACTTTCTGGAAAGGCAGCACTGTGGAGACGGTATAAACTGAGCGGTGGCCGGGCGCTGGGGGAGGGAGGGTGAGCAGGCTGAGTGCAGAGGGCTTTAGGGCACGGAGACACTCTGCATGTCTCGGTAACGGCGGCTGCATGTTGCATTTACCCAGAATCCGGGGATGGGCCACACCAGGGGTGAGATGTGTCAGTACTGGCTCACTGGCTGTAATACCTGTGCCACACTCGTGTGTGTCTGTACTTGCACTCGATTTTCTGTAGACTTATAGTTCAGTTCAGTCGCTCAGTTGTGTCTGACTTTTTGCGACTCCCTGCACTGCAGCACACCAGGCCTCCCTATCCATCACCAACCCCAGAGCTTGCTCAAACTCATGTCCATCAAGTCGGTGATGCCATCCATCCTCTGTCATCCCCTCTTGACATTTAATCTTTTTTTAAACTTTTTCTATTTTAATCTGTAAGAAATATCTGGTAACAGATAAATAGAGCATTTATTCATCTGAAAGAAAAAAAGAACTACACCTTCCCAGGATGAGTGGATAAGGAGATAGTAAAAGATGAGTGGTGCGGAAGGAGCAATGCTGGTGTGAAGTCGGTCGGGTGGGCACGACCTAGAATGCTGGCTGAGGCTGGCTCTGAGCCTGGTCCTCCCCCAGCCTTTGGGGACCCTGCCCCCCCACCGTGGAGGTGGGCCTACCTGGGTAGCTCCCTGGTCCAAGGCCAGCTGCGCCTGAATCCCCTCCCCTCTGGGCAGCACGAGGGCCCGTAATTGCTGGTCTCCACGGGCTCTGCTTTTGCTCTCAGCCCCTCCCAGCCTTGGGGTGGCTTCCTGGCTGGTGTCCCGTTCTCAGCGTGGGAATGGCTGCCACCTGCACCTGATGCTTGTGGCCTCTGAGGTCACTGACCATTGTCCTGCCACCCTGAGTGAGGACCGCTGGGCCAGGGGACCTGGTGTGGGGGGAGCTGGAGCCTGTGTACTTCAATGCAGACCCCTCTCAGAGTTTTCCGGTGGGCAGTGGAGAAAGATTGCAGGCCTGAGAACCCGGAACACGTGGCAGGGGTCCTAAGCTGAGCCGCTTCCATCAGGACTCTGGACAAGAGCCTTAACCTCATCATGCCTCAGTTTGTCTGTCTGTAAAATGGGCAGTGTCTCCCTTGTGGCTCCCTGGGGACTGCTGTGAGCACTCTGCAGGGAGGTCAGAAGCTCCGCCCTCCCGGGGAGGTCAGGGTGACTGACAGGTGAGCAGAGGGGCTCTCCCCAGGGAGTGCAGCCCAGAGGGAACCAAGCTCAGGGAAGGGACCGCTGACTGGGGTCTACAGACCAGCCACTCCTTAGACTCGCCCCAGAGGTGCACGTGTCAGCTGACGGTGCCGGGGGTGGGCCGGCCCCTCATCCCCACAGCCCCTTCCAGCTCTGGGGACAGCGGGGGAGGGAGGTTCAGATCTTCACCCCTGCCTGCTGTGTGGCCTTGGACAAGTCACCCCTCCATCTGAGCTCCCTGATGTGACAGCAGGTCCTGGCCCTCCGTAGATGGTGAGAGCTCAGCGGATGTCAGCAGGTGGTGTCCCTGGACGCTGTGGCTGTGGTTCCGGACCCGAGTGCCCTGGAGTGTTTTCTTGGTGCCTCCAGCTGAGAAGGCAGCCAGTGCAGGGAAGTTCAGTAGAACCCTGACTTGACAGTGAAGAATCGCCCTGCAATGCAGGAGACCTGGGTTCAATCCCTGGGGTGGGAGGATCCCCTGGAGAAGGGAAGGCTACCGGCTCTAGTATTCTGGCCTGGAGAATTCCATGGATTGCGTGGTCCATGGGGTCACAAAGAGTCGGACATGACTGAGCTGACTTTCACTTCACTTAACAGCGTTCGTTCATCTGAGGTTAGACCCATCTCTTTGTTTTTCTGGTGTGGAAAAGACCTTCCATTTATTCATAATCACCAAAACTTAAGCAACAAAGGTACTCTTGAGTTGGAGTGGAGGACACAGTATGGTTCAGGCCCACAAAAGGCGCGGAAGTCTGAAGTGTGTGTTGCAACGTGAAAGAAGCCAGTCTGAAAAGGCTTCATACTGAGTCCAACCCCACGACTTTCTGGAAAGGCAGCACTGTGGAGACGGTATAAACTGAGCGGTGGCCGGGCGCTGGGGGAGGGAGGGTGAGCAGGCTGAGTGCAGAGGGCTTTAGGGCACGGAGACACTCTGCATGTCTCGGTAACGGCGGCTGCATGTTGCATTTACCCAGAATCCGGGGATGGGCCACACCAGGGGTGAGATGTGTCAGTACTGGCTCACTGGCTGTAATACCTGTGCCACACTCGTGTGTGTCTGTACTTGCACTCGATTTTCTGTAGACTTATAGTTCAGTTCAGTCGCTCAGTTGTGTCTGACTTTTTGCGACTCCCTGCACTGCAGCACACCAGGCCTCCCTATCCATCACCAACCCCAGAGCTTGCTCAAACTCATGTCCATCAAGTCGGTGATGCCATCCATCCTCTGTCATCCCCTCTTGACATTTAATTTTTTTTAAACTTTTTCTATTTTAATCTGTAAGAAATATCTGGTAACAGATAAATAGAGCATTTATTCATCTGAAAGAAAAAAAGAACTAAACCTTCCCAGGATGAGTGGATAAGGAGATAATAAAAGATGAGTGGTGCGGAAGGAGCAATGCTGGTGTGAAGTCGGTCAGGTGGGCACGACCTAGAATGCTGGCTGAGGCTGGCTCTGAGCCTGGTCCTCCCCCAGCCTTTGGGGACCCTGCCCCCCCACCGTGGAGGTGGGCCTACCTGGGTAGCTCCCTGGTCCAAGGCCAGCTGCGCCTGAATCCCCTCCCCTCTGGGCAGCACGAGGGCCCGTAATTGCTGGTCTCCACGGGCTCTGCTTTTGCTCTCAGCCCCTCCCAGCCTTGGGGTGGCTTCCTGGCTGGTGTCCCGTTCTCAGCGTGGGAATGGCTGCCACCTGCACCTGATGCTTGTGGCCTCTGAGGTCACTGACCTTTCCTGCCTTTCATCTGACATACCTGATGCCTTCTCAGGGAGTTTTGTCCCCTCCATCCCTCCAAGACCTCCACCGCCCTACCACCTGGGCTTCCTCTGTGACTTCCTCTACCCACCTGCTAAGTACTAGGGCTGGGCATCCTCCAGGTCAGCGTCCTCTGTGAGGAGCAGGGCTTTAGCTCAACATCCAGGTTCACCTTTGGGCCCCCACGAGACACAGATCCCGAGGCTTCGTTTCTACAGCTGGGAAAACAGGCATAAGACCACTATTGTGAGAATTTTCTCATGAAAGTCTCATCCCCCTTGACAAATTTAATCCTTGTCACGCTAATGTGCCCATAGTTTAAGATGTGAGTGGGTGCTGCAAAGAATAGCCCTTAGAACAAAATCAGCAGGATCCCAACCCCTACCGCTCCCCAGAACCACGGCTTTAAACTCCTGCAGCCGTGTCTTCAGAGACCCACGTCCGAGTTTCTACATCTGTGTGCTGACGGCTTCCTTGGCTCATCGTCTCTTTTAGCTGTTAGGTTCTGACTTCCTAAGGGGCTACAGTTCATAGGTCGCAAAGAAATCAGACACAACTGAGCGACTGAACACGCACGCACTGACTTCCTCAGAGTCAGCATGGGACTCTTAGGTGAAGATTCTCAGTCTTGGGACTTGCCTGGTGGTCCAGTGGTTAAGAATCCACCTGCCAATGCCGGGGACATAGGTTCTATCCCTGATCCAGGAACTAAGATTCCACATGCCCAGGGGCAGCTAGGTCCATAAGCCACAGGTACTGAGCCTGTGTGCTGCAACTGCTGAAGCCTACTTGCCCTAGAGCCCATGCTCTGCAACAAGAGAAGCCCCCACAATCAGAAGCCACACACCACAATTAGAGAAAGGCTATGGTAGCAACAGAGAACCAGCATAGCCTATGTGTGTATTTATGTGTACAATTGAGACAGACTTGAATAAAAGATTCTCAGTCTTTTAGAACGACCTTCCTCTTCCCTTCTTTAACTGTTTCAGCATGGTTACAATTCTTCTGTTGAATTCATTGTGAGTTGTCATTATTACAAGACTATTAAGCATTACTTATTACTGGGGCCAGCAATGCACTGATTCTATATACACTCAAGTACTTCTCCTGTGCAGCATAAGTTAGTAACTGCCTCATTTTTCAGATGTATGAAGTGAAAGTCGCTCAGTTGTGTCCAATTCTTTGCGACCCCATAGACTGTAGCCCGCCAGGCTCCTCTGTCCTTGGAATTCTCCAGACAAGAATATTGGAGTGGGTAGCCATTCCCTTCTCCAGCGGATCTTCCCAACCCAGGGATTGAATCCAGGTCTCCCACACTTGCAGGTAGATTCTTTACCACCTAAGCCACCAGGGAAACTCAAGAATACTGAAATGGGTAGCCTATCTATCTCTTTTCCAAGGGATCTTCCTGACCCAGGAATTGAACCAGGATGTGCTGTGTTACAGACAGATTCTCTACCAGTGAGCTACCAGGGAAGCCCTGGTTCCCTCGTCAGGGAATCAAACCCCACATGACAGGCGGGAATATTCACCACTATGCTGGTCATTTCTTTCCCCACCTTCCAAATGCTCAGTAAAATGCTATTCCATACAGCTTTTTGCCTGAACAAATACACCATATTCTCTACATATATACAGTATACACACATTTCATATTTGTATATTTTCTTTCATTGCTTGCTATAAGTTATGTACAATTGACCCTTGGACAGTGTCAGGATGAGGGGCTGTGACCCTCCACAAATTTGAAAATCTATATATAATTGATGGTCAGCCTCAGTGTGTGCAGTTCCACAGTATCTGCAATTCTGCATCTGGGGATTCAACCACTGTAGCTTTTACCATTGGGGAAAAATCAATATAATTGGACCCTCAAACCCAGGGTGTTTTTGTGTGCATATGTAAAATCGTTGCCCCTCATGTTTGTTGGCTCCCCCGTGTCCTCCCTCTTCTGTGGTTTACTTCATCGTCTTGGTGGAGTACATCCTGCAGTAGCTTCCTGAGAAAGGATGCATGGAAGATAGTTGTTGTGGCTTAATTACTTGATCGATTACATATCGATTTTTGTATATGTAGTTTTAGATTGAAAATCATTTTTGATCCGAATTTGAGTGGGAGGAATTCCCCACTGAAGTCTCCGTCTCGGTGTTGCTGCAGAAAGGTCTCATGCCGTGCTCTCAGCCCTTCGTGTGAGTCTCTTTCTTCTCTGGAAGCGCGTGGGGTCTTCCTTTGCTCGCCGAGGTTCTGAAGTTTCACTGGGCTTGGGCTGTGTCTCTCTCCTTGGTCGTGCAGGGTGTCTTGAGCCCTTTCAGCCTGGACGCTCACATCCTTCAGTTCTGGGACACTTTCCCATTTTACATCTTTGGTAATTTTCCTTCCTTGCTTTCTGGAACTCCTAGTATATAGATTTGAAGCCTTCTACATGACTCATGGATGGCTCTAAATTTCTTCTCTCTCTCACTACTTTGCCTACCTCTTTTTGTTTAGTTTCTGAAAGATTTCCTTGACTTTATCATCCAACTCACATCAAAATTTTTATTTTGGCCATTACACTTCTAATTCCAGGAACTCTTTTCTCTGATTTTCTTTTCCTTTTTTTAAAAGTTGCATTTGATTCTCATTTTGAAGGTGCAGCGTCTTATCTCTATGAGGATTTACTGTTTGGTGTCCACACCCTGCATGTCCCATGATTCCCTCCAGTTTTCCCCTAGGTGAGGCTCTTTCCTGCCCCCTCACCGTCAGGTGCCATGGGTGAACATCCTTCCAGGATGGGTCCCTGGCCTGAGCACCCTCACCCCCACCACCCCGTCTGCTGTGGGCTCTATGCCCTTCCCAGGAAGAACAGTCCTCGTCCCGCCCAGGGCTTGCTCTTGGAGGACACAGCATCTGGCTGGACTGACCTGTCTTGTCCCCAGACTGGTCCCCGAAACTAACACAACATTGACAGTTGAACATGTTGTGTCTGTGATGAATGCGTTGGAAGAACTTCAGTGGATGAGGGTGGGGAGGGGTTTCAGAGTAAGAAAATAAAAGTGTATGAGAGAAGCGAGGGCTCTGGGGAGACCTGAATAAGGCAGCAAGAGCAGACTGTGCATAGCTCCCAAGAGGCTGGCGGCGAGGGTGAGGTCTGGATCTCCTCTGGCTGAGCGCCGTGGGGCAGAGCCAGCTTTTGAATTTGGAGCTGGTGGTGTCCAGAACCAGACGGCGCCAGTGTCCATGGTGTGCCCAGAGCAACGGTCACAGTGGCCCTCAAGTGGGTCCCTGAGCACAGTGTTGGCCTTCCCGGAAGGCTCGTCAGGAACGCAGGGGCTGTGGCCAGGAGCTCGGGGGATGTTGGGCAGCCCTGCAAGCCTGAGACCTGCTGGTGTTCACACCTCATTGGCTCTTCTCTGCAGGCCTGGGTCGCTCCAGTTGGCATCTCACAGGCCACGTTTGGGAGGTTTGTTTCCTCCCCTGAGGTCCACTGAGATCTGGTTCTGAGTTCTGGGTGACGGGGGTCATCCCTCTCTTCATTGCAATGTGCAGAGTCCCTGAGTGGGTCACCTGTGTGCCACCCTACCCCCTGAGGTTACCTGCCCCCCCACCCCAGGTGCTCCCTGGATGATTCATCTTCATCTGGGTGTCTCCCTGTGAGGAGCAGACACAGGGCTTATGGGGCCCCAGGTTGGGGTACAGAGTGCAGACAGGAAGTTGCCCCTGCCCTGGGGTCTGCGCCACCCAGACTGACCCCGCAGCATCGTAAGGGCACCCTTGCGGGGCCACACGCAGTCTTCTCTCTGCACTGGGCTGGCTTCTGTCTCTCCATGTGCAAGCTGCTTGGCATATAAAACAAAACAATGGACTTAGTCTTTTTCAAGAACCAACCAGATTCAATGAAACAGCCATGGGGAACCAGGGGTTTGATTTCAACCCGTCCTCTACTGGCCCCAAACAAGAAAGGGAGATGGGAGGAGAAGAAAGGACCTGGCCCAGCGGAGGCCAGCCCAGAGCCCCCACTTTGGGAGAAGCTGGCTCCTGGCTGAAGGCCTGTCTTCTTTCTCCTGATCTGGACCAGCCCCGAAGCTGGGCCCAGCTATCCCAGCAGGTCACAGCAAAGCTGATCAGGAGCGTATTTCTGTAATATCAAAATTCATTTTTCTTACTGACAACAGCTGTAAATTCAGAAATGTGTTCTGACTGGGAACAAAAGTGCAGATACAATAAAATTGCATGCCCTGAGCAAGGAAGGCTCAACTGCCCGCGTCACACCATGTGCAGGAGGCCACAACCACGGCTTCATGTGTCTAGAGGATGGTTATGGTCGTCACCCCTATGTCACAGATGAATTGGAAGATCTGAGAGGTGGAGTGAGGACCCCAGGTCTGGGGTAAGTAGAAAGCCCCAGCTCTGAACTTGAGGCTCCTGATTCCCGGTGCCCAAGCCCCAGGCTCCAGCACCGCTGGGCAGGTTGGCCCAGCAGGGCCCCAGCAACCACAGGCATTTGTTTCAAAGCCCCAACACCCTCATTCTGCTTAAATCACCTAGAATAGACCAGCTCATCTTCTGTCTTGATATGTTTCTCACTGTGCATGCAAAGTTGCTTCAGTCGTGTCTAACTCTGCGACCCCGTGGACAGTAGCCCTCCAGCCTCCTCTGTCCGTGGGATTCTCTAGGCCAGAATACTGGAGTGGGTTGCCATGTCCTCCTCCAGGGGATCTTCCCAACCCAGGGATCAAACCAGCGTCTCTTACGTCTCCTGCATTGGCAGGGGGGTGTTTTACCCCTAGCACAACCTGGGAAGCCCTTTTCGCACTGCTTCTGTTCATTTTTCTGCTACCAGTTATTACCATCTAATTCCAGACCGTCTTGATCACCCCAAAAGGAAACCCTGACCCCGATAGCCGTCAATCTCGTCCTTCCTCCCCCAGCCCCTGGCAACCACCAACCTGCTATCTCCCTGGACTGTCCGTTGAGGCTGTGTATTTTAAAGCGGAGGCTGGCTGTGCAGAGCCTTCTCTTCAGCATTTGCTCCTGTCTGGGCACACCTTCTGCACACATCTCTGACTCTCTCCAGCCTCAGCTCACCTGTCCAGGGACCTCTGGAATAATAGAATTCAGTCATAGTATACCGAGCAGCTTTTTCGCTGATGTGAAAACAGACTCACCTCTGCAGGGCTGCATGGCCTGTGGAAGGCCAGGGCAGCAGAACCGGGGAGCTCAGAGTGGGAGGGGGGCTCAAATCCCCACCTGGGACCCTTGCTTTGCCTGCGCCAATGCTCAGATTAAGCTGCAGCTTGCCTTTGCCTCTGTGTATGCGATGGACTCCACGTCCACGTCTGGAAGGTGGGAATGTTGTTCAGACTCCGAGATCGGCACAGGGAGGCCCACTTCCCCGTGCCTCCCTGTTATTACCCTTTTATCTGAGGGAGGGGGTGTGGGCAATCATTTTCTCAGGGATGGAAGTGGCCCGCACCTCACAGGACGCCAGGTGTGGCTTCCAGCCTGGCGCCCTCTGGGCGAGGGTAGGCAGGACCTCACTGCGTGCAGAGCCCTGGCAGAGGGAGGACGCGACCCTGGGGTTGAATCCTGTCGCTCTTTGAGCCTCAGTTTCCTCACCTGCCAGGTAAAGTGCTGTTTATCCCTAAGGTTTTCTTCCTTAACCAAATTTTCTTTCATTTTGTAAACTTTCTGTTTTATATTGGAGTATAGTTGATTTACAGTGTTGTGACAGTTTCAAGTGTACAGCTAAGGGATTCAGTTTTATGTATCCCTAAGGTTTTAATGACGGTGGTGGACAATAGTTGCTGATTACTGAGCATTAACAGCCTTTCCGCACTTTACGTGGATTACTGCATTTAATCCACACACCTTCCCTGTTTCACAGGTGAGGAAACTGAGGCATGGGAACTTAAAGCAGACATTCCCAAGGTCACAGATGCAGAGAGAGTGGAGCTGGGAACTCGATTCCGTGTCTGCCCCCCTCCTAACTCCTCCCTCTACTCCCATACCCATGACCTCCATGAGGTTGGGTGTGGATCCCCCGTGTGTCCTCAGCCATATGCTCAGCCTGCCTTGAGGGAGTGCAGGGGTGTTGGGGAGATGAGCTGAGTCTCTTCATGAAAGGGCATCCTCAGCTTTGTGGGGGCCTGCCAGAGAAACCTAGGGTGACATCTTGGGAGACCCCAGCAGTGACGACTGGATTCAGCAAATAAACACATGGGACATTTAGTTAACCCTGAATTTCAGATCGTCAGTCTGATCGTTCCTAGCCTAACTATGTCCCATGTAACATTCTCTAAAAATTACTTGTCCATGTGGAATTCAGATTTAACTTGGGGTCCTGTGTTTTATCTGTCCTCAACCCACAAGTGGAAGTGGCAGGAAGCTGGGAGCAAGAGATCCCTGCAACAGCTGCTGGCTCCCAGCTTGAACTGGCCACAGGAAGGCCCAGTCTGGCAGAAGGGTCTGGCCTTAAAGGGCCAGCTTCCCACAGCCACCCACCCAGGAGGGGAGGAGCCATCCAGGACCTAGAGGCTAGTCCAGCATCCCTCTCACAACCCAGGGTGCAAGTCCTGGCTCCCTGCCCCAGCAAGGCAGCTGTGGCCCGAGGCAGGAAAAGCTATCGGTATTGGGGGGGTGGGAGGACGGAAGAAGGTGGGAGCCCCGCCCTGCTGTGTGAGGAATGTCATTTAATTTGCATAATGCTGGAGAAATGGAGACTCATCCTGTTAAGAGTCACACAGCCAATAAGCAGAGCAAGAATATGAGTCCAGTGCTGTGATGTTTTAGCTTGAGTGTGGTAAGATCTATAGATAACATAGAACTCGCCACTTGAACCATTTCTAAGTGCACAGATCAGTGGCGTCAATCACTCTTACAGCGTCACAGAGCCATCACCTCTGTCTGCTTTCAGGACTACTGTCCCCCCAAACGGTAGCTCTGTACCCAATAAGCAATAATTGCCTGCTCCCGGCCCCAGCCCCGGCCCCACCATCTACTTTCAGGCTGTCTGGTTTGACTCCTGGATATCTCCTGTGAGAGGAATCAAATAGCGAGTGTCCCTTGTGACGTGCTTATTTCACTGAACATGGTGTCCTCGGGGTTCATCCATGTTGTGGCAAATGGCAGGATGGCCTTCCTCTTGAGGCTGCATGAACAATGTTTCATTGTTGGATGGACCACATTTTCTCTGGCTTTTGTGAATAATGCTGCTGGGCTCGTGCAGGTACGTGTGTCTAAGTCTCCACTTTGGATTCTTTTGGAGACATCAGGTCTGCCAGTTCTCATGCCTTCTGGTCTGGTGGTCTTCCCAACTCTTCTTGGATGCCTCCAGCAATGGAGAACTCACTACCTTCCAGTCTCGTCAGTACTCAGTCTGTAGGCTGGCTCTGTGTCCTTATGTCTGTCACTAATGGGCCCCGCGAGGCCAGTGTGGAGCTGCTCACATGGGGTGTGCCTCTTCGTCTCTCCCATACCCTTGTGCCCGTGTGCCTGAGGAGCTCTGCAGTTCACTGCTGACTGCATCCAACTCTTACTCCTCTCTCCCCATCCTGGAGCCCTAAGGGAGCAGAATTCAGCTTTGAGAAACTGGAGGGAAGAGTCTTTAAAAATGACCCCTGGGAGTAACAAGGAAACTTATATTACCATATGTAAAATAGATAGCCAACAGGGAAATTGCTGTAAGGCTCAGGAAATTCAAACGGGACTCTGTATCAACCTAGAGGGGTAGGATGGGGAGGGAAATGAGAGGGAGGTTCAAAAGAGGGGATATATGTATACCTATGGGTGATTCATGTTGAGTTTTGACAGAAAAGAGCAAAATTCTGTAAAGCACTTATCCTTTAATAAAAAATAAACAAATTTTTAAAATAAATTAAAAAAGGATGGTATACTTCAGACAGCACACACAAAAAAGACCACCCGTGATAGAAATCGTCAAACCACCTGGGGGCTGACGGTCTGTCTGCTTCGATGTAAACCTGGCCGAGTTGCCCCAGGACGGGGCGAACCGTGGCGGCCGCCTCACCCTCTCGTTTGTCTCCGCAGGGACCTACCAGGGCCAGTGGGTCGGCGGCATGCGTCAGGGCTACGGCGTGCGGCAGAGTGTCCCCTACGGCATGGCGGCGGTCATCCGCTCGCCCCTGAGGACCTCCATCAACTCCCTGCGCAGCGAGCACACCAATGGCGCGGCGCTTCACCCCGACGCCTCCCCCGCCGTGGCCGGCAGCCCCGCCGTGTCCCGCGGGGGCTTCGTGCTGGTGGCGCACAGCGACTCCGAGATCCTCAAGAGCAAGAAGAAGGGGCTGTTCCGGCGCTCGCTGCTGAGCGGGCTGAAGCTGCGCAAGTCCGAGTCCAAGAGCAGCCTGGCCAGCCAGCGCAGCAAGCAGAGCTCCTTCCGCAGCGAGGCCGGCATGAGCTCGGTCAGCTCCACGGCCAGCGACATCCACTCCACCATCAGCCTGGGCGAGGGCGAGGCCGAGCTGTCGGCCATCGAGGACGACATCGACGCCACCACCACGGAGAC
>SJXQ01006157.1:325549-349123 GCA_006408695.1 Aepyceros melampus
GAGTGGAAGAGCGACAAGCGCTCGGGCTTCGGCGTGAGCCAGCGCTCGGACGGGCTCAAGTACGAGGGCGAGTGGGCGGGCAACCGGCGGCACGGCTACGGCTGCATGACCTTCCCCGACGGCACCAAGGAGGAGGGCAAGTACAAGCAGAACATCCTCGTGAGCGGCAAGCGCAAGAACCTCATCCCGCTGCGCGCCAGCAAGATCCGCGAGAAGGTGGACCGGGCCGTGGAGGCGGCCGAGCGGGCGGCCACCATCGCCAAGCAGAAGGCGGAGATCGCGGCCTCCAGGTAGGAGGGTGGGGGGCGGTTCTGGGTCACTGGACCAGGTCTGGTTGGTTGGGCTGCCTGGTTCGATGCCTAAGCGTGTGTTTCTCAAACTATGCCCCGTGGAACCCTGGGGTTCCTCAGAGGTGGTGCAAGGAGGTGGTTGGTCTGAGGAAACTCCAGGTCTTACAAGCTCCCCTTAAATGGAGCAAACCTCCCTTCCCCTCTCTTCCTTGTTTTATATGCTGGTGTTTGATGGAGAATGATGTTGGCCATTCTCTTAGTAGGATGCATAGCACAGCTGCTGGCTGAGAGGAAGGTGTGTGCCCCCACGGCTGCATTCCCAGGCGGGCATGGAGTGCCCGGTGCTGTAGGGATGTGGAATGCAGCAGGTAGCTGTCCCGGCCACCCCAGCCCGAGGCAGATTCTCCACAGGCCCTGGAGATGGCACCAAGTGAACAGGGCTGGGCTGTGGGCGCTGCCCCAGGAGTCACTTGCAACTTGGTGCTGTCGGCCATCAGCTGTTCTCAGTGGGACACGGGGCTCACTGTGTGGGTTCAGCAGCCTCCAGACCCTAAGCAGGGTCCAGAGTTGACTGTAGGCGGGCGCTGTGTTGGATATTGACGTGGCTTTGTATTGGTGCACGGGTGGGAACTTCAGAAGTGGTAGAAGGGGTCCTTGGGTCCCCCCAGGAAGCACAGATGAAAATCTGCTCCATGCTGCTGCGGGAGGCCATGGACAGCAGGAACTGCCAGCTCAGGTTGAAGGAAGCCACCCAGTTGAAAACCAGGGCCCCCAGGTGGCCACCCTCCTGGGTTCTCAGGGAACCATTCCTGACTTGAGTATGTTGAGAGCTTCCGGTCATCTGTGTACTTTTCCGGGTCAGGGTAGGGCCATGGGGTCAGCCCCGAGGGTCATGGTGCCTAGGACAGGAGTCTGGGGCACTTTAGATGCCTCAGGCTGCCTGGACAGGAGGTGTCCAGGAGGACGGACACTGAGTCTTTCTGGATGATTCTGAATTTCCGGCCAGGGCAGGCCTGGGGTTATTCCAGGGAGACACCCAGCTTAGTTACTGCTCAGGCCTTCCCAACCTCATCGCTAATAAAACTTTATTTTAGCCTATTTGGTTCTGATTTTCAGCAACCTTCCACCCATACTGGAAGAGCAAAACAAAGGCGGCTGTGGTTTGTTGGCAGGATATCTGCCGCTCACATCCAAGGTCTTAGAGGGGAACGAAACCCATTCCAAGAAGCCAAGGGGAAAAAGGAATTACTGCCTGAATGTCGGGGTCCAGCCCTGCTCTGTTCACCCCT
This sequence comes from Aepyceros melampus, assembly GCA_006408695.1. Lineage (NCBI taxonomy): Eukaryota > Metazoa > Chordata > Mammalia > Artiodactyla > Bovidae > Aepyceros > Aepyceros melampus. The sequence continues at coordinate 327,129 of SJXQ01006157.1, forward strand.
GCCAGTTCCCCCAGAAGTGTTCAACGATAAATAGGAGCAGCGTTTACCACTGCTCCTCTGGTATTTTACAATCAAATTTGGATCCCTGGTTATTTTTTCCTTTATGAATGTATAACCCTTGCTCCACATAGAAAAACTGGATGATGGAACATGAAAGGCAGGGAGCAGCCAGGGCGGGTCTCATGCATCACCCAGAGACCCCGCTGGCCTTGGCCATTTTCCTTTCCTTCCAATCGCTCATCTATTTTTTACCTTTTGTGTTTATTTGTCTTGTTGACCTCCGTGGATACGAGGCACTTACAGGGCAGGGGGTCAGTGTCGTCAGGAATTTAGAGGCTTGTGAGGCAGAAGCACAAAGATTTCGTGGACAGTATGCCCCGGAATTGGCTATTATATTTTTGCTAATGTTTATTTATTTGGCTGCGCCGGGTCTTGGTTGTAGTAACGGGATCTTCCATCTTTGTTCGGCTGCAGGATCTTTAGTTGTGGTGTGCGAACTCTTAGTTGAGGCATGTGGGATCTAGTTCCCTGACCAGGGATTGAACCCGGGCCCCCTGCATTGGGAGTGTGGCGTCTTAGCCTCTGGACCACCGGGGAAGTTCTGATTTTATTTGAAAGTCTGTCACTCAGGTGGACCTCTTGCGACTGGGGACATGGGCTGCAGGGCAGTTTTCTGACACACCCCCAGAACTTGGGGGATGCTGGTCTCCAAGAAGGAGTACATGGAGGTGGTGGTGTGGGCGGAGCTCAGAGCCAGCTCCCCGAGGACCCTTCCTGGGCCCCCATGCAGCTGCCTGCCTGCTGCAAAGGCCTGAGGGTGGCTCCGTGGATTGCGTGCTGGCTCGCTGAATGTCCAGCCTGGCCCACCACTGCTGAGCAGCCTGGGGAGGGCACTCACCCTCTCTGGGCTGGGTCCTTGTGGACAGATGGCATGGAGCAGCATGCAGTGCCCTCAGCGAGTGTGGGGCCTGGCTACCCTCCCAGGTGACCCCTGAACCAGGTCGGCCCCTCGCCTCGTGCCCCGGCCTTGTGGGGAGGTGGGTGTGAACGCACGCCCTGATGTGGTCTCAGCCTGGCGGCCTCATAGCGCCCTGGACCACCGTCAGAGGTGGGAGGGGACAGTGTCCTCGGTCCCCAACACAGTGAGGACGAGCCTTCATTCCGGGCTGCGGCAGGAGCTGCACTTGCCTGCGTTTTCTCAATGGGCTTAGATTTAAAAAAAAAAAAGAGAGAGAAGCCAGAGGCTGCCATCCTGGAGAGCGAAGCCAGTGGACGCCCTGGAGCCCCGAGGCCCGCCCTCCACTGGAGCGTGAAAGCAGCCGCGGCAGCCGCGTGGCGCCGCGGAGTGGCTGGCCCCAGGCGGGCTGTGGTCACTGTCACAGCCAGGAGCCGGCCTGGCATCAGCGAGCCGCGTCCTCGGGCCTAGGAGGGCGCAGTCGCTGAGCCGAGCCAGCCAGAAACAGTTTAGTGTGTATGCGTTCTCTCTCCAGTGTGGGGACCTCCCGGAGGGAGGCTGGGCTGCCGTGAGGATGGGTATGGGCCTTCCTGGGAAGGGGAACGGCACGGAGCTTGGGGTCCCAGATGGGGTCCTGTTCCCTCTGTTTCAGGGTGAACCACCCCCACTCTGGCTTCTAGGGCCAGGGCTGGGCCACATGGCTGAGATGGGAAGCTGGGGTTCCTCCTGAGCGCCGGGTCTGCAGGCTGGTCCCCATCATTGCTGCCCGTCGTGCAGGCTGGCATCACCAGGGACACACAGGCAGCCCTCCCAGAGATGCCAAGCTCCTCAACAGGGGTGCCACCTGGGCTCCAGAGCCCTGCCCCAGCCCCCTTAGGACGTGTGTAAAATGCAGATGCCTCCCACCCCCAGAGTTTCTGCCTCAGCAGATCCTGGTGGGGCTTGAGAACCTGTATTCCTGGGGAGCCCCTGGGATGCTGGTGCTGGCTGGGCCCCCAGGGCGCAGAGCAGATATACCTGCGGCCGAGGTGGGAGGTGGAGGAGCTTCCTGCCCAGTCAGGTAACATGGAGCCCGGGTGAGGGAAAGGTGTGCCAGGCTGGTCGGTCTGCAGAGATAGGTGGGCTCAGAGGCCCCTCTGGCCTACCCTGGGGACTTCTCAGCAGTGTCTTGTCTGTACAGAAGCTGGTTCTGAATGAATGAATGAAGCTAGTTCTGAATGAATGAATGACGATGCTCAGCCCCGCCCTTTCTCATCGTCAGAGGCCTGGCCGCCTCCTTCGGTTCTGAGACCTGGAGACAAGGCCGTGGCCACCGTGGAGCTGGGCCAGGTTCCCCAGAAGCCACAGCCACATCGTTCATCCCGGGAAGATCGCAGGTCCTCTCTTGCTCCTGGGTGCCCGCAGACTCTCCAGGGCGAGAGGCGGACCCACCGTGGACCAGCAGGGCAGCGTCCTCGGCAAAGCCCATGGATAGAATTACAAGTTCCCGCGGGCTTGGTCTGTCTCTGGCCTCACCTCCTGTAGACGTGGTCAGTCCTGATCCAGGTGCGCTGTGGGCCTGGTGGGTCAGCTGGCTCCACAGGGGGAGGAGAGGCAATTTCCCCCAAGGTCCTGGATGGTAGGGGTTACACCAGAGCCTGAGTCTAGTGAATGTGACAGCTCGCTGTCCTCAGCCCAAGACCCTGCAGGGACCAGAGAGGGAGAGGCTGGGTGTGGAACAGTCGCTCCTGTCCCCACTGCCTCTGCTCAGGCAGGCTGCCCTCTGGTGCTAAACCCTCAGCCTGGAGCGTGGAGCCAGCCCTGCTTCCTGGGAGTGACCGCTGTGCTCAGGGGGTGAGAGGGGAGGAGGTGTGGGCGGGGCGGCTTTGCGGTTCCAGGCTGTGGGGTCCCCGCGGGGCAGGGGTGTGGGGGCAGGAGGTGTGCCAAGGCTGCCAGTGGTCATGGTGGTCGGCAGGGCTGTGGCCACAGGCCTGCGTGCTGCCCATCAGCTGATACTTCTGTCTCCTGATGCTTTGCTGAGTGAGCAGAGTTGTGGGCAGGTGGAGCTAGGAGGGACCTTGACCTGACATTTAGGTGGAAGATGACAAGTTCCTGGCAAGGGCAGCCATTCCTCCTTCCTGCACCCATGGGGGGCTGCACACCACATCCTCGCGCCAGGCCGGCCGGCCCTTCTGAAGGATGGTGGTGGTCCCCGCCGGCGAGGTGGGAAAGCAGGCTCCTAGGGCAGCCTGGCTGAGAGTCAGGCCCCCGTGCCAGCAGGGCGGAGCCAGTCTCAGAGCCAGGCAGTGGCCCAGGCAGGACTAGAACTCACATCTCGGCCCTGCCTGCTGCCCTGTGCCTGCTCTCAGCCCCTTCAGACCTGGACCCAGACTGGGGGCTCTGTGAATAGAGGGGTGCTGGCTGCCTTCTGTGAAGTGCTCTTGAAATCCAGCCCTGCCCCTGGACAGGAGGGCTTCATGCATGAAACCTCGGTGAGGTCTGCTCAGGGACAGGCGTCTAGGTCCCCAGTCGCCTTTTTATGTCGATCCTGGGCTGGCGTCTGTCTGGGCCTTGGGGAGACCTGTTTGCTTTAAGCTTCTGCTGTGGCTTCTCTCTCTCTCTCCTTTTTTATTGCTGTGCAGGCTTCTCTCTAGTTGCTGCGAGCAGGGGCTGCTCTCTAGTTGCAGTGTGCGGGCTTCTCATTGCGGTGGCTTCTCTTGTTGCAGAGCACAGGTTCTAGGGCATGCGGGCTTCAGTGGTGGCTCCAGGCTCTAGATCGCAGGCTCAATAGTTGTGGCTCACAGGCTTAGTTGCTCCACGACATGTGTGATCTTCCTGGACCAGGGATGGAACCCATGTCTCCTGCTTCCGCAGGTGGATTCTTTACCAGTGAGCCACCAGGGAAACCTTGATGAGGCTTCTCTGCTCCTGTCAGTTACGTGTCTTCAGCAGGTCATCCCCAGAGCCCTGGGGGCAGGGGGACAGTGCGTGAGCCCCGTGTGGGTCAAGACAGGGAGGGCGCATTATCTGCAGGGGAGACTGCCTGGGGCTGTCTCACTGGGGCATCTTTCCATCTTAAAGAAAACAAAATATTTAAGGACCTGAAATCAGGATGAGGGGGTGTGGTTTATTATGGGTTTAAAATACATTCATATCTTTCCTTGTTAAAATGTCATACATCCCTGTAAAAATACTAAAGCAATAAGGGAGATGGCTTCCCAGGTGGCGCTAATGATAAAGAATCTGCCTGCCAGTTCAATCCCAGGGTCGGGAAGATTCCCCTGGAGAAGGAAATGGCAACCCACTCCAGTGTTCTTGCTGGGAGAATACCATGGACAGAGGAACCTGGCGGGCTACAGTCCCTGGGGTTGTAAAGAGCTGGACACACTGAGTAATAGAGCGCTCACACAATAAGGCAGACAGTATCGAGCAGGCATGCCCCACCGTGGGCTGTCCGACTCCTTAGAGGAAGTCACAGTTTTTTCAACATGTGCGCAGATAACTCTATCACACCTACAGGATTCTGGGTCACGGTGAAGGAGTCGTGCTGTCAACTTGTTCTGCAGCTTGGTTCCCTTTCCCCCTCACTTATGTCAGAGACCTCTTTCCGTGTCGGGTTTTGCCCTGGTGTCTGCGTCGTATTCTGTGTTTTGGGTGCACCACCACTGTCCAGCTGTTAGGTGTGTGCTAGGTCGCTTCAGTCGTGTCTGACTCTGCAACCCTATGGACTTAAGCCTTCCAGGCCCCTCTGTCCATGGGATTCTCCAGGCAAGAGTACTGGAGTGGGTTGCCATGCCCTCCCCCCGGGGATCCTCCCGACCCAAGGATCAACCCCTCGTCTCTTATGTCTCCTGCAGTGGCAGGCAGTCCTTTACCATTAGCGCCAGCTGGGAAGCCTGGATCCTGCAGTCTTACAAGGCAGCTGACTGTGCTTGTCTGTCTGGCTCCGCTGCTGGCACAGGTCTTTCCCACCACGACCCCCTAGAGCAAGTGTGCGTGGCTGAGGGACGTGTGCAGGGTGCTGCCTCATTCCTGGCACCAGGCTCCATCACCTTACCTTGGCTGGGAGGGAGGGCTGCAGGAGGAGGCGGTGGGGCGGCCTTGAATGACTGCTCTGTCACTGAGGGGTTTCTCCCTGCAGTCAGCTGGTAACAGCCCCCTGCCCCCCACCAAGAAGTCTACATCCTGATAATCCCTGGAACCCGCGGGTGTGTGACCTTCCTAGGGAAAAGGGACTTGGCGGATGTGATTACATTCGGCACTACTCAGGATTGCCTGGGTGGGGTCCCAGTGTCATCACAAGGGTCCTTGTTGGAGGGAGGCAAGAGGGCAGAGTAAGTGATGTTGCAAGTGGAGGTCAGGATGACGTGGCCACACGCCAGGGGGTGCTGGTGCCTCCAGACGCTGGAAGAGGGGAGGAGATGGGTCTCCCTGGAGCCTCCATCGGGAACCAGCCCCAGTTCAGCCTGTAAGGCAGATTCGTTCTGGACTTCTGACCTCCGGAACCGTAGGATAATAAACGTGTGCTGTTCTGGGCTGCTGCAGCTCCGTAGGAAGCCCATGCGCCCCCAGCTCTGGCCCCGGTGGGCTGTGTCACCTGGTGTCCCCCTTCTAGAGGGCGCAGGCCCGGCCCCTTCCCGCCCCGGCAGGAGACCTGCTCTGCAGCCGTGCTTCCAGGCCCTGCGGAGATGGACTCTCAGTGAGGAGTATGTGCGGCTTCCTGCCTCCGGGGGAGGGCCGGCCACACGCCAGGAGAGGCCTTCTGGTGGGCGACAGCCATCTGTTCCGGCTCTGGCCTCCCAACATTAAAAAAAAAAAAAAAAAAAGAAGGAGCAGAAGAGGCCAGGGAATGGAGTGCCAGGTCCTGGAAATGCCTGGGTCAGGGGCCAGCCTGAGGGCCCCCGGGGGTGTGAGGCCACGGGCTGTGCCCACACCTCTGTTACTTCCGGTCCTCGCGTGTGGGGTCGGGGATTCAGGCTGTCAGATGGGACTAGGATCGCTGCCCACTTTGCTCCGGGCCACTTGTCAGACAGACGCGTGGAGCTCTGACTCACCCACGGGCAGCTTTCCCACCTGGCATCAGAAGGCGCCTGGGGTGACCTGGGCCCTGTGTTGGCTGTGTCCAGGAGATCCCTTGCCCAGGGTTCTGGGCTGGGGGCCTGTGGAACTCGCCCCTTCACAGAGAAGCCGTGGCCTTTTCCACGGCCCTGGAGGACGGGCCTCCCAGGTGGCCTTGGTGACCTGTCCCCAGACTTGGTGGCACAGGGATTTTTCATCCTAATCTAAACCCAAGCCCTTCTGTTAGCGTCTGTGAGCCGCTTCCTGGGGCTGGAAGGTGTCGGCTTGGGGTGCCAGGCTGTGCCCACACCTCTGTTACTTCCGGTCCTCGCGTGTGGGGTCGGGGATTCAGGCTGTCAGATGGGACTAGGATCGCTGCCCACTTTGCTCCGGGCCACTTGTCAGACAGACGCGTGGAGCTCTGACTCACCCACGGGCAGCTTTCCCACCTGGCATCAGAAGGCGCCTGGGGTGACCTGGGCCCTGTGTTGGCTGTGTCCAGGAGATCCCTTGCCCAGGGTTCTGGGCTGGGGGCCTGTGGAACTCGCCCCTTCACAGAGAAGCCGTGGCCTTTTCCACGGCCCTGGAGGACGGGCCTCCCAGGTGGCCTTGGTGACCTGTCCCCAGACTTGGTGGCACAGGGATTTTTCATCCTAATCTAAACCCAAGCCCTTCTGTTACCACCCGAGCCTGTTTCTTTCCTGTCATTGAGGGAAATAGGAAAATGACCTGCTGTTAGTAGGTCTGGGGCCTCAAGCAAGGGACGTAAACTCCCTGGGTCTCCAATTTCTACCCTGTGAAATGAGTTGAAGAGGTGATGTGCCCAGTCGGGTCATTGTGGAGAGTGACATGTCACCAGGAAAGGCAGGACACCAGCTGTCTTCCCTGTGATGTGTTAGAGCAGGCAAGAGGGGTGAGGGCGTGTAGGGGAGACTCCCCTGCCCTTGACCCCTTTACTCCTGGGCAGCCATGGAGCCTCAGTCTCCTCACCCGACTGCCTGCCTCCCTAGATGTGGAAACGACCATATCCACACTCGTCAGATCCGAGTTTAGTTTGAGTTTAAACTGAGGAGTTTCATAAATCGAAGTTCGCTTCAGTGCAGCCTGGAACAGGCAGGCACGTGTGTAGGCTAAACGGTTGTTCATCACCCCCATGCCCTTGGCCCTGTGACTGGGGTCCGCCCCCTGGGGCTCGGCCACGGGCTTTGCCTGGTCCGTGGGACTGCCCTGGAGTGATGGAGGGCTCCGTCCCAGGCTGAGGCCCTGGGAGGCTCACTGTGTTTCTGCTCACTCTCCTTGTACTTCTGCCATCGCCTTGACAACACACCCTGGGAGCCCCCGTCCCTGGGGGTGGGGGAGAGGGACACTTGGGGACACCTGGATGCATAAGCAAGAATAATGATTATTTTAAATCACCTCCTTTTGGGGATGGGGGATTGTTGAAAAAGCGTTGTTTGGCATCGCTGACTGCTATGGCCCTCGTGGATGGTCTTGGATAAAAGGATCACGCTATACCATTCGTCCTCTGGGGGAACATTCCTGATCCTCTGTGTGAGTGTCCTGGGGCTGCCATATCAAAGTGCCGCAAATGGGGTGGGCCTAAACAACGAGAATGTTCTCTCACAGCCCTGGAGCCAGAAGTCCAACGTCAGGCTGTGGGCAGTGTCCCCATCCCTCTGGATTCTCTAGGGGGGTGGGGGGGCGGTCCTTCCTGTCTCTTCCAGTTCCTGGGTGTCCAGGCATCCTTGTGGGGTGGCCACATACCTCCAACTTCTGCCGGTGTCTGTCCTTCCTTCTTATAAGGACATGTCATTGGATTTAGAGTCGCCACTACCTGGTGTCACGTTATTACATCTGCAAAGACCCTGTTCCAAAGAAGGCCCCACTCTGAGGTTCCCAGTGGATGTGAACTCAGGGTCTGCACTCTGCATGGCTGCCCCACGGCCATGGATCCTGAGGATATAAATGCCTTTTTCTACAAAGGATCACGCTATACCATTCGTCCTCTGGGGGAACATTCCTGATCCTCTGTGTGAGTGTCCTGGGGCTGCCATATCAAAGTGCCGCAAATGGGGTGGGCCTAAACAACGAGAATGTTCTCTCACAGCCCTGGAGCCAGAAGTCCAACGTCAGGCTGTGGGCAGTGTCCCCATCCCTCTGGATTCTCTAGGGGGGTGGGGGGGCGGTCCTTCCTGTCTCTTCCAGTTCCTGGGTGTCCAGGCATCCTTGTGGGGTGGCCACATACCTCCAACTTCTGCCGGTGTCTGTCCTTCCTTCTTATAAGGACATGTCATTGGATTTAGAGTCGCCACTACCTGGTGTCACGTTATTACATCTGCAAAGACCCTGTTCCAAAGAAGGCCCCACTCTGAGGTTCCCAGTGGATGTGAACTCAGGGTCTGCACTCTGCATGGCTGCCCCACGGCCATGGATCCTGAGGATATAAATGCCTTTTTCTACTGCCTCACTTCAACTCCTGTGATCACAGCTCCTGCCTCGGAGTCAGGTTGGCCTCCAGAGGGCTTGGGACAAAACTTACTAGTCTCCTGGGGAGCTCCCTGCTTCCCTACAAAGTGTCTTTGGCTCTCAGGGTCTTACGTGCTCTGGGTCTTCGTGTCCCAAGCTCTGAGGGGCCAGTTTAGCTTTCCCGTGTTTTTCTAACCTTGAATGTCTTCCAGGAGAAGCTGCCTTATCCTCATCTAAGGCGTGTGTGTCTGAGGGGTGCGGCTTGCAGATGGCTTGGGGAGATAGAAGGGGTTTCCTCGATCACTGCTTGCTGACCACCCTGTTCTCACAATGTCCAGCCTCTGCTCCAATATGAGCTTCAGGCTTTGTCTGCCAACAGCACCCCCACCTACCCCCGCTGCCGCCCCAGACTCTGCCCCGGGCTCCCCTCTGCCTCTCGAAAGACCCACTTACGGGCCCGCCAGGGCGGAGGGGTCATCTCCCTGTCTGGTGTCGGGAGGGGTCATAAGCCATGTGAGCGCTGAAGTTACAGATTGGGACGTTCCCTGGTGGTCCAGTGGTTAAGACCCCACGCTCTCCTGCAAGGAGACCCAGGTTTGGTCCCTGCTTGGGGAACTAAGATCCCACATGCTGCAAGACACAGGCCAAGAAAGTTATGGATTCAGCCTTAACAGCGACAAGGCAGGAAGGAGAAACAGAAGCTGGGAAGAACAGAACATCCGGTGTGTAAGTACCTCTGAACTCACTGGTGTCTGCTGTTTAAAGACCTGTCTGTTCTGCGCAGTAGAGCTGCTCACTGTATATACTTTGGGGGACTTGCTGGACCGAATTGCTGGGCCGAATAGCGATTCCGGGCTTAACAGTCAGAGGTGCTGCCTGCTGTTTCCCACGGCCTGCTCCTTTGACTCCCCGTCAGCACTGGATCCCGTGTCTCGGCATCCTGACACGGCATCCCCCAAAGTCATTGTGACCCCTTGAAGTTTTCTCTAAACCTAAAGTCTGTGTAGAATGTGACTTGGCTCCATTAATCAGGACTCTGTTGCAAGCAGTAGCATCATCATTCAAAGCAGCTCAAGCAGAGAGGCACTGTGTTGGCTCCCAGTCGCTGGGTTGCCTTCAGGCACAGCTGGATCCAGGGATTCAGATAATGTCAGGACTCTGTCATTCCCTCCCTTTCTTGGTTCTGCTTTCCTCTGCGTGTTAATTCCACTCTCCAGCAGGTTCTCTGCATGCGGTGGGAAAGGCCACCAGGTCTGCATTCACATACTCCTTAGAGTTCTCAGTCCTGGTGGGAGGGCGAGATGGTTTTCTCCCGGGGCCCGTATAGTAATGGTCTGGAAAGGCTCAGTTTGGCTCTGCAGGAGTCACCCACCTGCTAATTGCCCTTGACGATGGAATTTGCTGATCGGCCAGGCTGGGTCATGTGCCCACCTGAGATGTGATGGGTGTGGCATCCTGACACCCCCTCAGGAGTGCAGGGGAGGAGGGAAGGTCCCTGATGGGGGGCACTGGGCAAGCAAACCTCTGTCCAGCTCCAGAAGGGAACACTCTCAGGTCAGCTTCTCTCGTCCATGTGGAAGGTTAGTGGTGCCTCAGGAAGACACTCTCACATCCCATCAAGTCACTCTTTGAAGTGCACGACTCAGTGGTCTCTGGAGTGCTCAGAGCGGTGCAGCTGTCGTTGCTGCTTTCAGAACATTCCCACCACCCCAGAAGAAACCTGCACCCCTTAGCAGCCTCCCCCAGCCCCTGGCAGCCACAGATCCAGATTCTTTCCGTGTGCCTGTTCAGGGCACTCCGGGTAAGTGGAGTCGCGCAGTACGTGGTGTGGCTTGTCTGGCCTCCCATTCGGTGCAGTGTGGTCGTGCAGTCAGCGTTCAGCCCCGCTGCAGCCTGTGTCTGAGCTTCATCCTTCTCCACCCGAGAGACAGCCCGCCATGTGCGTGGGTCCCGCGTTGTCGATCCCCTCCCCAGCTGAGGAGCAGTTGGGTGCTCTCTGCTTCTGCCTGGTATGGATAGTGCCGCTGTGAACGTTCGTGTAGGAATCTTCGGGTGGTGTCCAGTTCTCTTGGGCGGGCACCCGGGAGAGGAATTGCTGGGCCGAATGGCGATTCCAGGCTTAACCGTCGGAGGTGCTGCCTGCTGTTTCCCACGGCCTGCTCCTTTGACTCCCCCGTCAGCACTGGATCCCGTGTCTCGCCGTCCTCCCTGACTTGTTCCCGTGCGTCTCTGATTCTAGCCGCCCCTGTGGGTGTGGAGCGGATTTCCTTGCATGGTAGTTTTTTTTAACATTTATTTATTTTATTTGACTCTGCCAGACCTTAGTTGTGCCATGGAGGATCTTCAGTTGCAGCATGTGGGATCTAGTCCCCTGACCAGGGATCGAATCCCAGCCCCTTGCAATTGGCAGCATGGAGTCTTAGCCACCGGACCACTGGGAAGTCCCTCCTTGTGGTTTCAATTGACATTTCGAGCACCTTTCCCTGTGCTTGTTGGCCATCTGGGCATCTTCTTGGGAGATCTGTCGGCAGCTTGGGTTTTAGTGAATGTCCGTGTCTCTCCCCTGCAGGCTCTGTGTGTTGGTTGGAGGTGCCCGCCCCAGGAGGCAGAGCTGCCCCGTGCTCTAGGGTGGGCCTCCCTGGGGTGGTGCCCGGGAGAGCTCTGGGCTGGGTTTGGCGGGCACCGAGGGAGGGACCTCTTCCCCAGCAGGGCTGTGCAGCCTGACTCAGAGCCCTCAGCCACAGTGCTGTCCTGGGGGAGCAATAGGGCCCTGCTGGGGACAGAACTGACTTGCCTCTAGCTGTCGCCAGGGAGACCCGGTCCCTCCAGCCCCGTGGCCCCGGTGAGCTCATCTTCCAGAGGGGTTACTGCAGAGCCCTCCTCGGCTGAGGTCCCTCGGGGAAGAGACTGAAGCTGCCCAGGACCCTGGCCCCTCCCCGAACCTCAGCTGCCACTGGGCTTCCAGGACCTTGCCGTGTCAGGAATGCTGGCGGCTGCTGGTCTCTCTCCCATCCCACCTTGGCTTCTCCGGCTTCTCTCCCTTGAGCTCCTAGCCCTGCCCTGGGCTTCTGGGCTTGGGGAAGGGGCGGGGTAGGCAGTAGAGTTCGAGCTGTGCGTCTCAGGTCTCAGTGCTGCCACCCACCGGTGGGGGCTGGTGAGAGACCGCGTACATCTCTGCAGTGGACAGACGGGCCCATCTGCAGCCGTGGGGTCAGTCTGCTGCTCTCTGTCCCAGTGCTTCCAGGCCTCAGGATAAAGTCTAGATCCCCAGCCAACGGCTGCCTTGTGTCCTGGCCCTCTGACCCACACACCCGCCCCACCACCCTCTGGGCAACCTCTTCTTTGCACACGTTGTTCCCTGTGCTCTGAATGCCTCAGCTCCACCAGCCAACTCCTGTGCACCCCTCAAGAACCAGTTCAGATATACCTTTCCAAACTCATCCCTGATTGAGGCAGGGATCTGCTGCTCCCTCTCTATGATCCCAAAGCACTTCCTCTTCCCCTCTGTGTTGGCATCTCTGGCGGTGCAGGAGTTTTTGTCTGTTTGTTGGGTTGTGAGTTCTCTGAAGTTAGGACTGTTTCCTTCTCAGCACCCAGTAGGTACAGGAGTGAGAAAGGGAAGGAGGGGGCCTCTCTAATAAAGAGAAACATGTCTGAGTAGTAAGGGTTGGGTGCTGTAGGGTTAGGCCAGCTGTGGTGGGCTGACGTCGCATTAGCCATCACTGAGCCTTGGTTTCCCTGTCAGTATGCCAGGCGTGATGATAGACCCACTCTTGGGGGTAGTTGGGATGGACCGGGAGGACACTTGTAGAATGCTCAGCATGTCCTTGCCTCCAGGAAGCCCTCAGGAATTATATTTCCACCTTGGGATCTTCAGGGCGGTGGGAACTCACAAAAGGCTACCTAAACACTAACTCAGGAATCAGAAGGATTCTCCTGCCAGACTTGGGTCCTCTCACTGCCCACAGACACTGTTCTTCAGCTTCTGCTCACCAGTCCACCGTCTTCTTGTGGAAGGGTGACCGCACACATGCACTGGTCACCTGGCACCTCCCAACAAGGACTCAAAATAAATCCCTGCCCTGGTTTGGCTCCAGGAAAACATTGTCACTGCAGACAAGCTGCTGTTTGTTGCCAAGCACCCGAAGGGCGTGGCTATGCGGGCTCCCGTGGTCCACCATGGACAAGGGCTGTGTGCCACCGTTTCCCTCGGGGGTCAGGGGGTGGCACTCTGGGGCTAGAAAGGACTGTGGCTCATGTCTCCAGCCCTGGTCTTCCTGCTTCAAAGTCTTGCTGGTGTGTATTGGCAAGAGGTGGGGACCTCCATCAACAACAGCCCCGCCCGCCAACCCCTGTGAGCACAGAATCCCGCGTACGAGGTGCAGAGCTGGCCTGAGGCCAGTGGCCACCTTGGCAACGTTGCCTCTCCTTGCTGAGCTGGTTTCTCTGTCTGTAGGACAGGATCATTTTCTGTTTTGGTTTTGATTTTCATTTCCTCTTTCCCCTCAACAATTATGACTATTCCCAGGAGTGGCAGTCAGAATACTTACTGCCCATCAGCACAGCATCAGCTGGCGTCCCTACCAGTACATGGAGAAGCAAGCACCTGTCTCCATCCGTGCCCCTGCCCGGCCCGCCTCCTGGGGAGTCAGGGTTGAGTGAGGCGGGAGGCAAGTGCACACAGCACAGGGCCTGAGCACACCTGGAGTCTCGGCCGCTCCACTGCCGTCACAGCCCCGCACGGGTTACCATTCGCCGCTGCCCGGCCACCCTCTGCAAGCTGACCTGAGTGAGGCCGCCAAAGGCGGGGCCATGGCAGTGGGGCTCGGATGAGTAGGTCTGTCCAGGGTTGCCAGCAACCCCAAGAGTTAACTCATCAGTTCCCCGACCGTGAACTGGCCTCCCCGAGCTGGTCAGACGAGCGGAATGCCGCTGGTCGCACTGGGGCCTCTATGTCCCGTCTTCACTGGCCCTCAGGGCAGCACAGGAGCCTGTGTGCCTGCTCACAACTGAGGAAACAGCACCTTCCTCACCCTAACCCACTCCTGGTATCCTTGTCCTGCTCTTTCCCTGGTGTCTTAGACGTGTGACAAAATCTTGCAGACACAGGCCTTACACGAGACGTGGTCTCCCCCAGGTCTGGAGTCTGCAGAGGTCAGGGTGCCAGGGTGCCCGTGGGGCTGGCTCTGGCTGCTCTCCCTGGGGGTGGGCAGCACCATCTCTGTGTCCTCGCGTGGTGTGTCCTCTGTGTGTGCGGAGAGCTCTCTTCCCTTTCTAATAAGGACATCAGTCCTGCTGGATGGGGACCCCAGCTTTATGACCTCATTATCCATAAGGACCTCCTATAAGTGCTATCACCAAATACAGTCACGTTTCAGTGTAGGGCTTCACATAAAAATTTCAGGGGGTACAAAACTCAGTCCACAGCACCCGGTGTGTTAGGAAGGAGGCAGATTGACAAGACCTAAAATAACATCAATTTTAAGGTCTGATACAGACTGTAATGTGGTGAACCCCGGGGACGTGGTGCTGAGTGGCAGAAGCCAGACGCAAAAGGACAAGTCCTGTCTGACTCCATTCAAGTGAAATACCTGGAAGAGGAGAAAGGAGAGCAGAGGTTCCCAGGGCTGCGCAGGGGAGGGCAGAGAGTCCCTGGTGCTGGTACTGGGATTCTGTTTGGGGCACTGGAAATGGGTTTGAAATAGATCGTGCTGATGGTCACACGACTGTGGATGTCAGCCCTGCTGCTGAATTGCACACTCCAGAAGTGTTAACTCCATATAGTTTGCCACAGTAAGATGCTCCTAGCAGTGCAAAGGAGGTGCTTATGTCTTGCATGGAACATCCACACTGTCCCCTCCCAGGTGCACAGGACACTGAGCTCACACCCCATTGGCCAGAACAGAGTCACATGGCCACCCAGCTTCAAGGGAGGCTGGGTAATGTAGTCCTTATTCTGGGCAGCCACGCACTGCTGTGCAGGAGTGGGACCAGTGGTTCCTGGGTGGGCAGCAGCCGTTCCAGCCACACCTGGTCACAGGGAGGTCATTCTTGAGGCCCTAGTATCCACTCTTCTGTGCAGCCTACCCTGAGCCCCAGAATTCAGGCCCTGCGGTGGCCCCTGTGTTGGCCACATTAGGGAGGTGGGACCTGGCTTTCTCCACCCCACCTGCCCCCAGACTCTTGCTCTTTGGGTGCAGGGCGCTGCCTGTTTGTTGACTGGCATCTCCAGGGCCAGGTGAGAACCTGGCACTGAGAAGATACTCAGCAAATACTTCACGAATGAGCAGGAGTGGGTGAAAGTCCCCTCCTGGGGGTCACAGCTATTCAACAGCAGGGCCATGATTTGACCCCAAACGTGACATCTAGGTGGAGAGTTCTCTGTTTGCCATTTGCCTTTTTCCCAAAAGCATTGGGATAGGAGTTCCATCTCTGTGTCTTGCTCTGCCCCTGTCTCTCCACCGTGGGTTCTGACACAGACCCTGGGCACAGGGAGGGCAGTGAGAAGGGGGACTTGCCCTTGACCCCAAATGTGGGCACTAGTGGCAGGGAGGTGGGGTGCTGCAGGGCTGTGCTCCCCGTTTCCCGCTGTGGGGAAGCTGGACAAGCTGCTGGGCGGCTGCTGGCAGAGTCTATGGGAGTCTGAACCCCAGCCTGGTGGGCGGGCAGCTGGGAGCCCGGCTGGCTGCCGGCCTGGAGTGCGGCGTCTGCCCCCCCGCAGCCTGGCTCCTGCCCTTTCCGACTGAACGTGCCCTTGTTAGCTATCTGCCCGGCAGGAGACTTGACAGGCCCAGTAATTGCGTGAAGTAGCTGAACAAGGGCGCGATCACAGGCAGGGTGCCACGGTGGCCGTGACCTCAGTCATCACTGGCTCTGGTGGAGGCATCTGGCCAGCCAGGGGGCCCAGCCCAGGCCTGAGATGGCCTGCCCTGCATCTGGGGCCTGGCACTGGGCTGTATGAGTTGTGAGGCCCTGGGGTGAGCACCACCCCCAACCTTGTGTGATGGGCAGAAGCCGCCTTGGGCTCTGGGTTGAGAAGGGTTCTGAGGCCAAGTCTGGGCTCAATGGAAGGGCCTTGTCGGTGATCCAGACTGTCTGTCGTGGGTTTCGGCAGGGGGTGGGAGGAACACCAGGAGGGGCTATGGGAGCAGACCAGGGCTCCCACTTGTGGACGTGAACCTCTCCAGAGTGAGCTGCTCACCCTCTCTGGCCCTTGGTGCCTGCAGCATTTTTTTTTTTTTAATGTAAAAATTTTTTGTAAAACATGTATAACATTCTGTGCTTAAGTCACGTAGTCGTGTCTGACTCTCTGTGAGCCCATGGACTGTAGTCTGCCGGGCTGCTCTGTCCATGGGATTTCCCAGGCAAGAAAATGGAGTGGGTTGCCATTTCCTACGCTAGGGCATCTTCCCGACCCAGGGATCGCACCCCCGTCTCTTGCATCTCCTGCATTGGCAGGCAGATTCTTGACCAGTGGCACCACCATTATGTAAGGGCTTCCCGGTAGTGAGAGTGGTAAAGAATCTACCTACCAATGCAGGAGACGAAAGAGACGAGAGTTGGATGCCCAGTCCTTCCCCAGCCCCTTCCCAATCCCCTCCCCAGCTCCCAGTCACAGCCCTTCTGCTCTCTATGTGAGCCTGGTGGTTCTTGGAACCTCACGAAAGTGGAGTTGTACAGTGTCTTACATGCAGCTTATTTTACTGAGCCTAAGGTCAAGGTACATCCGCGTGGTGATGTGTGCCAGAATCCTCCTTTCTGAGGCTGAATGATACTCCGCTGTGTGGATGGATCACATTTTGTTTATCCACGAGTCTATTGATGGACATGTGGGTCACTTCCACGTTTTGGCTGTTGTGAATAATCCTGGAGTGAATATGGGGGTGCAGATATCCTTTTGAGACCCTGTTTTTAGTTCTTTTGGGTCTCTACCCACAAGGGGCAGGTGCCAACAGGCATTGTCTTCAGTGGGAGGTAAGGGGCTCACTGCGAGTGGTCAGACTAGACCCTTCTTCCCCAGGGAGTGCTTGGGGAACCCTTCCCTGGACCCTGGCCTGCCTGGAACCTCCTGTCTCACCTCACGGGCTGGCCTGAGAAGCCAGGTCAGGGCTGGCAAGGGCTGTGGTCTCTCGCACCTGCTGGTCGGGGCAGAGACCCCTTTCTCCCTGGGCCTTGAGCTTGGGCCTTGCTGTGAGGTTGTGTCCATGATAATGACTGTAGGCTGATCCCTGACCACTGTGGGAATGGTCTCCTGTGAGCCCCTGACACTAAGCACTCGCCACACCTTCCCCTGTGGCTCCAAGCTGGGGGCAGAGGGGACGGGACACTCATCAGCCTCTGAAACTGTCCCCTACTGCACCTGCCTGCCCAAGTCCGGCTTCCTCCGCATCCTGCCAGCCCAGCTCACACCGGCGACCACATCCAGCCTCCTCCATTTCCTGAGGCTGTTCAGACAAAGCGCTTTGTCTCTTGTCCAGAATGTTCCATCCCCAGTTGGCAGGTGGGTCATCGTGGCTCCATCCTCGGCTCTGAGGTTAGATCTAATGGTCGGCCCTGACCCCAGGCAGCCCGTGAACCACTACCTCCACACCTGCATGGAGAACCCGGTCCTGGTCCTGGGTGGTGACAGCTGGGCTCCTGAGCCAGGCACCTCCATCTCAGGGCCTCGGAGCTAGAGTGGTGTGAGTCCTTGGCCTGCAAAGTTCCCCTCCATCAGTGTCAACACGCTTTTCTGTAAAGGATGAGACAGTAAATATTTTAGGTTTTGGTGGCCCTGAGCTCCCTATCATAGAATCATCTCTTTTTTAAAATTCTTTTTAAAAAAATATTTATTTTTATCTTATTTATTTGGCTGCACTGGGTTTGGGTTTCGGCATGTTGAATCTAGTTTCCTGACGAAGGATTGAACCCGGGCCTCCTCTACTGGGAGCTTGGAGTGTTAGCACTGGGCCACCATTTGTTGTTATTGTTCGGTTGCTCAGTCCTGTCTGACTCTTGTCGACCCCATGGACTGCAGTGTGCCAGGCTTCCCTGTCTTTCACCATCTTCCAGAGTTTGTTCAAACTCATGTCCATTGAGGCAGTGATGCTGTCCAGCCATCTCATCCTCTGTCGTCCCCTTCTCCTCCTGCCTTCAATCTTTCCCAGCATCAGGGTCTTTTCTAATGAATCAGCTTTTTGCATCAGGTGGCCAAAGTATTGGAGATTCAGCTTCAGCATCAGTCTTTCCAATGAATATTTAGGACTGATCTCCTTTAGGATGGACTGGTTGGATCTTCATGCAGTCCAAGGGACTCTCAAGAGTCTTCTCCAACACCACAGTTCAAAGGCATCAATTTTTTGGTGTTCAGCTTTCTTTATGGTCCAACTCTCACATCTATACATGACTACTGGAAAAACCATAGCTTTGACTGTATGATCTTTGTCGACAAAGTAACATCTCTGCTTTTTAGTACGCTGTCTAGGTTTGTCATAGCTTTCCTTCCAAGGAGCAAGCGAGGAAGTCATTTTTCCTAAAATCATGGAAAACGCAAAACCCACTCTCAGCTCCAGGCGTCAGCTGGATTTGGCTGGTGGGCTGTGAGTGGCAGTGCCCTGCCCTAAGAGGGGCCTCTGACTCTGTCTCCAGGTGCCACTCTACCCTTTGGCTCCACGGGTACTGGCCCACGAGTGGAGTGTTCAGGCTCTGTCCGCCCTGCTTTGGGTGTTTCTTTTCTTTGGCTTTGCATTGGTGAGTGGAGCATGCAGGCCCCCCATTTCCTCCAATGTTTGTTCCTTGTCCTCCCTCTGACTGCTTCAGGTCATCTGCCTGCAGTGGTACTTCTTCCAGGAAGTCCTCCTGGTCTCCACCCAGACTCCCCACATTTGCTGCCTGAACGCATGAGAGCTGGGCCTTGGCTGGGGCTGACCTGGCACTTGGGGGCAGCCTTACTCCAGCACCATGCTGCATTCTCTGATGTGGACACAAGGATTTGGGGTCCCATCGAGCCCCACCCCTTCTACAGGTGTTTGGAGGTGAGGTACCTACTCACACCCTTTCTGGTCTGTCTCAAATCCGGGCCCCACTGGTGGGACTTGGGTGGGGAGCTGGTGAGCGCAGCTGAGCCTTCATCCCACTTAATTTCACAGAGGAGGTGATAGCGTCTGCCTGTCTGTCGTTTGAGGGCTGGGGGCTTCATTTCATGAAGAGCAGCCTGTCAGGCTGGCCCTGCCCAGCATCCAGGGAGAGTGGGAAGAGCCGTCGAAGGGGCAAGGTCTTGTCCTTCCCTTCCTGGCAGTGACTGGGGGCTCAGTCTCTAAAGAGATCTTTCGAGGCCAGTGCTGAGCCCCTCGTGCACTCGCCAAAGAGCTAGACGCTAGTGCCAGCTCCTCCCCTTCCTCTCCTGGGACCAGGCCTCCGAGCCCCCACCCCCTCGGGCCACCTCCTGAGCGGGGTTCCCCTGCCTGCTCCTAGCACTGGCCGGGATCTGGCCTCTGGGGAGCTCCAGGCTTTTTACAAACATCTCATTAATCCTCTGTGAGGTCCCGCGAGCTTAAGCCTGTGCAGCTCTGCCTTCGGAGAACTGATGATTAGTTACGAAATCTCCCCCAGCTTCTCCAGCTGGGCGCACAGAACCTTGAGGTGCTGCTGGCGTCTACTATCTCATGTCCCGTGGGACGAGGGACGTCTGCAGTCCAGGGTCGGGGTCCACCCTGGGTCCTCCAGGGTGGAGTTGGCTGAAAGCCCCTGGTCCCCCCTGCACACCTGCAGGAAATGTCAGGTCAGTGAGTAGATTCCCAGTCCAGGATGCTCACTTGCAGGGTGGGGCTCCGAGCCCAGACCAGGTGTCTTGTTCCACCCACACCTGACTTGGGAGATGCCAAAAAAAAAAAAGAGAGACTGGTTACTGTTAGACAGCAGCCTGTGCCCAGACTGAGCTTCATCAGAGTGGGAGGAGCGGGCACCTGAGCTCAGCAGGCAGGATCTGACCCCCTGCCCCGTCTGTCACCCAAGGCAGCTTATCAACCTCCCCTGGGCCACAGCGTCCTCCTCTGTAAAGCGGGGTGATCCTCACACCAGCCGCTGGGATGGATGCCGCGTGGAAAGTGCGGGGCGTCGGGTTGCTGGGACCGGTAGGCTGGGTGCCTGAGAGCCACCACCCCGGGGGAGGAGGGCAGGCTGGATGGCGCAGAGGGAGGAGGATTAGTGACGTTCGTGGTGAGACTGGCAGCTGATCCAGGGCATGACCCTGTGCCCAGCTCTGCAGGGGCCTTTGTGTGCTCACTCTGGCTGAGGAGCTTACATTTAGGGGCTCTGGGGCTCAGAGAAGCTGGTGGAGACCTGGAGGACTTCCTGGAGGAAGTGTCACTGCAGGCAGAGGACCTGGAGCAGTCGAGGGAGGACAAGGAACAAGCATCGGAGGAAATGGGGGGCCAGCTTCACACAGCAAGAATCCAGCTACATGTGGAGCCCAGCCCCGTTCGAGGAGGCTGTGGGAGCTGTTCCTTTAGCTCTGCCTCCAGCATGGCTCCCTGGTGGCTCAGACGGTTAAGAATCCGCCTGCAATGCAGGAGACCTGGGTTTGATCCCTGGGTGAGGAAGATCCCTTGGAGAAGGGAATGGCTACCCACTCCAGCATTCTTGCCTGGAGAATCCCAAGGACAGAGGAGCTTGGCGGGTTACAGTCCATGGGGTCATAAAGATTTGGACACGACTGAGCAACTGACTTTTTCACCAGCGTAGCCCAGCCCTTCCCGGACTGTGGGGACTTCCTACCACAAGTCAAGGACTGAGCGAGGCCCATCCCACCACTGGCAGCCAGTTCCTACAAGCCTGCGGCTCTGATTGAGCTCACTGTCACTCTGCAGGAGCAAAAGTAGTGATGGGGTCACGAGGAGGGGTTCCAAATGGGCCCGGATGGGTGATTACTGCACCCACGGGGGCCCAGGTACAGGGACCTGGCAGAAAGTTGGCACCACCTCTGAGCGGCCTTTGTCTCTACTCCTGCTGGAACTGAGGCCTGGAGGAGGGAGCCCACAGGTAACACCTGCAGGATCTCAGTGCAGGGCTGGCCCACTGGCCTGGTTTTGTTTATCAACCAGCCAGCAGTGCCCATGGGTTCTGCTGTGTGAACGGCCAGGTGCTGGATCCCATGGGTGGACCCTGGACGAAGGCCCATCCCTCATCCACGGTGCCATCCCCCTGCTGGTCACGCCGTTCCACCCTCTTTTCCATCTGCTCATTCATCAAGAGAGTGTCTTCTGAGATACCTCTGTGCCCCAGACGGACGCCGGAGAAGGGCACAGCCGTTCTAAAGGGACTGGAATGGGGCAGGGTAGGGGAGCCAGTGTTCCTGGAGAATCACTCTCCTGCACCATCCGTCCACCATCTGTCCAGTCCTCAGATGCCTGGTGGGGCCGATCTGCTCCCTGCCACTGTCCTAGGTACTTGGAAGGAAGAAGGAAGATGCTGCTTACGGAGCATCCATGCTGAGGCAGGAGCAGATCTGGGCCCGGAGCGCCAAGGGAAAAGAGTGGGGGGTGCAGGAAGCACTTCCCCACAGAAGTCACCTTGGTCAGAGATCCCAGGGCCAGTGGGATCAGGTCCTGGCCCTCCTGGAGTCGGGAGGCAGTGTTGCCATCACAGAGGGGGCTGTGGGGTAGGCAGGGCACTGGGTGGGCTGTAGGTAGAGTGGTCATCCGGGCCCCCTGACCCAAAGGGCCCTGATGCTCGGCATCACCGTCTTGACATGCCTCATCCTTGGCATCTGTGTTGACTCGGTGCAGTTTGATGGGACAGCGCGTAGGTCTTGTCTTTTATCCCAGGGGCAAGTTTGTGGCCACTTGCCCCTTGACCTCTCCTGGTCCCGCCTCCCCTTCCAGTCCCACAGTGTGGCCAGTGTTGTTGGTGAGAGGCCCACGTCCCACCACGGCTTGCTGCTCCGTGGGACTGGGGATGTCGGGCTGGGCACACAGGCCATGCTGAGCTGAGCCAGGTCACAGAAATTTAGCATCACCGTCTTGACATGCCTCATCCTTGGCATCTGTGTTGACTCGGTGCAGTTTGATGGGACAGCGCGTAGGTCTTGTCTTTTATCCCAGGGGCAAGTTTGTGGCCACTTGCCCCTTGACCTCTCCTGGTCCCGCCTCCCCTTCCAGTCCCACAGTGTGGCCAGTGTTGTTGGTGAGAGGCCCACGTCCCACCACGGCTTGCTGCTCCGTGGGACTGGGGATGTCGGGCTGGGCACACAGGCCATGCTGAGCTGAGCCAGGTCACAGAAATTTGGCGAACGACGGGGCGGGCCACCTCAGGGCTCTTGGAGAGCTGTGGGGGCCAGAGTCCTGGGCCCAGTCCAGATGTCGTGGACAGTCTGGTGCCTTGTGAAACTGAACACAACTGAGTTATTTCAAGTTTCAAGCAGTAAGTAGGCAAACCAAAGAGGGCAGGGACCTGCTTCCTTTTAAACTGGTTAAAAAAAAATTTTTTTTTAAACTGGGTTTTAAGTGACTGTGGATTCCATGGGGCCTTACCCCGGTCCCCTTCCCTCTGTCCCACCCTC
>SJXQ01006157.1:356483-367635 GCA_006408695.1 Aepyceros melampus
GAAGTCACCTCCACCTGCAGACACCCTGGAGACCCAGCACAGCCCTCTTTGGGGAAACAGAGCAACCAGAGTGAGGGTCTGGAGACGTAGCCGTCCTAGATAGGGGTGGTCTGAGTCCAAGGACAGCGCCCTTACAGAGGTCGGGGGAGGGAATGCCATACATGGAGAAGACAGCCCGTGAAGGCAGTCATGGAGGGACATGCATCGACCTCAGTTAAACTGTTATAAAACTAGAAGGAGGAGGCGGTGGTGATGAGGTCAGATGCCGTCTGCAGGGAGACCTGCTGGGAGGACAGTGTAAGGCCAGAGGGCAGGGGCCGTGGGGATGAGAGATGGACGTGGAGCTTGGTTACAGCCTTGGGCGGCGAGGACAGGGCCCCGGGTTGTCGGGCGGGCAGGGTCCCGATCCTTCTTCCTTGGGCCCAAGAACACCTCTGGGCCCATGGAGGAGCCCTTGGCACCGAGGGCCTCACGCTCAGCTCGGCCATCCCGGCTGGAATCGTGTGGGTGGGCTCCAGAGGCTCCTGGGGGCCCTCAAGAAGGCCATCAGGAGGAGGAGTGGGGTGGGTGGGGGCCCTAACACCTGGCTTCCACTTGGCGCCTTCCCCTGAATGTGCTCAGGGCACGTCTCCACCTCTGAAAGACAGTCCTTCACTGGCTGGGGAAGCGTGTGTACCTGTCCCAGCCCTGGGCCCCAGAGCACGCCCAGATCCCTGTGCCTCAGTCTCCTGACTGGTCAGTGAGGAGTGACCCACACACTGACCTCAGGGTCGTCATGGGTGTGGAAACCAGCTGGCTGCCAGGGTCAACAGGGCCCGCGACAGTGTGCAGAGGACCCCTGACCAGGGGCACAGCAGGCGCTCAACACGTGCTGAATTGAATCCAGGCATGAGAAAGTCAAGCTTGGACTTGGGGAAGGGGGCTGGCGGCCATGAGTGGGACCACACACCTCCTCCTGAGCAAACAGTGAGCTGGGGGACCCGGGGCAGCCCTGGGGGTGGGCACACCTCAGTCTGGGGTATGGAACACATTGAACCTGTTCACTGCGGTGTCAGCTGGGGCAGAGGGCTGACTGAAGACAAGTTCAGGTTCCCAGGCCCGCCCATACCTGCTGAGTCAGACACTTGGAGGGGCTTGGCCATTTGGGGTTTTATCACACACACCTCCCTCAAATAAGGTGACATTCCCAGTTCCCAGATGGACAGAGCTTGGGGGGACCCAGGCAGCTCACTGCATGCCCCCCCATGTGTCCATCATCTGATGCACCTGTGGCCTGGTCTTGAGCAGCCCTGTGTCTGGGAGGTGGTGTTCCCCTGGTTGGGGGGAACGCCCGGACTCCTCTCTGGGAGGTGGGGTGCAGGGGGCGGTGCAGGGCACCACGTGGAGCTGCCAGGGGGTGGGAACCCAGGACTCCCCAGCCGGCTCACGGCACCGGCCGGACCCCTGCTCGGTGTCCCCAGAGGGCAGGTCCCCATGGGGGACACCTCACTGCCAGCCGAGAGCCCTGCATGTCTCACTTCCGGGGAACCTTCGCGATGCCTTGGGAGGTTTCTTCTCTATTAAATGCAGTTGCTTGATTTAATTTTATTTTAGGGTTGCCGCAGCGTGTTCTTTTTATATATGTGTGAACGTATATGTGTAAATATACGTATGATGTTGGGGGATTAATGTCCGTGTGTTTTTACTAAGCAAAGCTGCAGGAACCAGACCGCAGCCCCTCTGGGATGTCTCCCATCCCTCCCTCTCGGGGTGTGTGTGTTTGTGTGTGTGTGTGTGTGTGTGTGTGTGTGTGTTCCCAAGCAGGTGGGAACAGCGGGACCTCCTCTCTGGGAGCCTCCGGTCGAGGGGGTGTTCACCAAATACACCATGAGGGGGACTGGATATGAGGGTCAGGGCTCAGCCACACCCACCATGCTGGCTTTGAGGCCAGGCCAAGGTGGCCATCTGAGGATGGGGACCCAGCTCCCGCCGTCCAGCCGGGCCTCCCAGGAGGGTGGGCAGGAGGTGCTTGTTCTTAGTTCCACGGGCTCAGAATAAACAGGGAACAGCCCGTCACGCTGGGCCTGATGAAAGCTGGGCGTCCATCGGCCTCTTGGATGAGCCCGTCCCCAGAGCTGCTGTCGTGTCTGAGCCACGTCTCCCTTGGGACAGAGGGGATGGCACACGCGTGTTTACACAAGATGTGTGTGCAGAGATGCGCTAGGTGACGCCTGTTGGCCTGACCTTTGGGGGAATTTGCACTGAGCTCTTCGAAGTGGGTGCTGATATAGTAAGGTTCACGTCATTCCTCTAGTGACGAACCAGCAACCCCACTAGCTCACGGTGCACAAACCCTCCTCGATTCCACATCCCTCCGTGGCCCCCAGTCTGGCCCTGCCTCTGCCCCAGGGGCCTGCCCCGCCCGCCCGCCCCCTCAGTCCTGTTCCTGCTGCCCCATCCCTGGGGAGGGGCGGGGGAGTCTGGGCTCCAGCATCAGCATTTGTCAATGAGTGTAGGGACCTGCAGTTAGTGGGCGTCAGGGGATGTTCCCTGGGGGATGGGGGAGGGGTGTCAACTCGGAGTCACCAAACCTACATGGACGCTCACTGTCCCCTCCAGGTCCACAGTGCTGGTCTCTGGGTCATTCCAGCCTTCCCCATTTAGTGCTGGACTCAGCCTGTGTGGCTCCCCATCCTGCACTGAGGAAGCCTGGAAGCCAAAAAGCTCCCTCCAGGCCCAGATCCCAGGCTGGCCACCTCTCTCCTGAGTCAAGGCTTTGATTCTGTCCGGCAAACCCCCTGAATGGGATCAATGCTGTTTCAAGCCTGCGTTGGGCCCCAGGGAGCTCAGAGTCCTTCCATGGCCCGGGCCCTCCAGCACCCTCTCTGTGCTCACCCCGCATCCTTCCTTCTTCCTGACCCTAAAATACTCCACTATCAGTTCATGCATCAGCCTGCTCAGCATGGAAAGAATTTAGCAAGAGGCAAAGTCATAGATAGGGCTTCCCAGGGGGCACTAGTGGTAAAGAACCCACCTGACAAGGCAGGAGACGTAAGAGATTCAGGTTCCATCCCTGGATCAAGAAGACCCCTGGAGGAGGGCCTGGCAGCCCACTCCAGGGTGCTTGCCTGGAGAATCCCCATGGACAGAGGAGCCTGGTGGGCTACGGTCCATGGGGTCACAAAGGGTCAGACACGACTGAAGCAACTTAGCACACGCGCAGAAGCACACAGCACCGTAGATAAGCAGCGACTTATTAGAATAGGATGCTTGTGAGGCTTACAGGTGGGTGGGCGAGAAGGTGGGCTACAGTTCTATAATCAAAGGAAAACTGGGGAAGAGAAAAAGACCACCTTCTTCCTCATTCTTGAGTAGACGTCAGGCTTCCATCATCAACTTCTCCTCCAGGTTGGGCAGGGGAGTCTTCTTGTCCCTGCATGGTCAATCCAGGACTGTTGTGGGGCATTGGAAATGAGCAAAAAGGCGGTAACATATGCTAAAAATGGGAACTCATCCCAGGTTTCAGTATCATGTCACCTTTTCCTATATCTTTGTTTGTAATGAACACGTCCTAGGAAGCAGTAACTGCCTGAACTCCCTGGGCAGGGTGCGGGGGTTGTGCCGCCACCATTGTACTGTTTTGGGGTGTCTTGCTCCTACTGCATGGTTTTTGGGTTAAGCAAACCTGCTTTCTGGAGTGACATGAACATACAGGGTCTCCCACACGTTTTTCTTTGCTTCCAACCCCCAGTGGGATTAATGATTTAATCACCTACCTTGTCCCTGGCACTCCTAGGGCTTCGAGACACCCGCTCCAATGACAGGCGCACCTGGAGACACACGAGCCCTGTCCCCACCCTCAGCCTCCTGGACCTCCTGTCCTGCAGCCTCCTCGCTTGAGGCGCTTCCCCTGCTCGGCTCACGACCCGGACACATTTCCTTCTCAGGGTTCCATTGTCTGTGACAGGAGCACACTCACCCTGGGGGCCAGGCCTAACCCGACGTCACGTCTGAGGGCCTTCAGGAGACTCAGGGTGGACGTCACCGGCTTGGGGGACACTCGTTAGCCAGGTGACGACCTCGGGTCCCCGGGAGCAGGGACAGCACAGGTGGTGGGGGCGCTCCCTCAGACCCCAGGAGCAGCCCCAGAACTCACCCTGCCGCTCCACTCGGGAGGGGGTCACCGTCTCCACGCAGCGATGAGAGGGGCTGAACTGAGGCTCAGCCCCCTGGTGCTGGGCTGGGCGTGCAGGTGGGAGTGACTGCCCTGGGGAGGGGGCTGTTTGGGGGTGGTGCGAAGGTCCTGGCACTGGACAGGGGTGGTGGCTGCGTGGCCTGTGGACATGCCGGATGCCCCTGCCCCGAGACCTCCCAGGTGGCGCCCATTGTGACGTGCGTCTCCCTTGGTCAACTCAAACACGCATGAAGCGTCCACAGCGGGCAGCTGTGCTGACCACCGAGGGCTGGTGGGAGGCTCTGGGGGAGACGGGGGTGACTGATAGAGGGAGTGGGCTCTTTGGGGGTGGGTGGAAGATTCTAAGATTGACTGCAGTGGTTGTATACAGCTCCAAAGATGGACTAAAACCACTGAATTGTACTCCTCGGACGGGCGAGTTATGTATGTGTGTATTATGCATATATAGTCACTATTACACAGACACACTACATACAGATTATATACAACACACTATTACACAGATGCACAGTATTTTATCTATAATAGTGCGTGTGTGTATAACTATCCATGTATATATACACACATGTATACACTATTTTTTAAATTTATTTTTTAATTGAAGGATAATTGCTTTACAGAATTTTATTGTTTTCTGTCAAACTTCAGCATCAATCAGCCACAGGTATACATATATCCCCTCCCTCCTGAACCTCCCTCCCATCTTCCTCCCCATCCCACCCACCTGGGTTGATACAGAACCCCTGTTTTAGTTTCCTGAGCCATGCAGCAAATTCCCATTGGCTGTCTATTTTAGATATGGTATACACAGAGAAGGCAATGGCACCCCACTCCAGTACTCTTGCCCGGAAAATCCCATGGACGGAGGAGCCTGGTGGGCTGCAGTCCAAGGGGTCACTAAGAGTCAGACACGACTGAGTGACTTCCCTTTCACTTTCACTTTCATGCATTGGAGAAGGAAATGGCAACCCACTCCAGTGTTCTTGCCTGGAGAATCCCAGGGACAGGGGAGCCTGGTGGGCTGCCGTCTATGGGGTCGCACAGAGTCGGACACGACTGAAGCGACTTAGCAGCAGCAGCAACACACTGTTATATATACACATGCTATTATATAGATATGAACACTATTATATGGATACACTATTATATATACCAACATTATTATATAGATACAATTTTATAGACACTCACTACTATATAAGCTCAGTATTATAGACATGCACACTATTATAAACACACATATATACACAAACTATTATAGATACACACTATTATATACAATTATGTAAAAGAAGGCTGAGCGCCGAAGAATTGATGGTTTTGAACTATGGTGTTGGAGAAGACCCTTGAGAGTCCCTTGGACTGCAAGGAGATCCAACCAGTCCATTCTGAAGGGGATCAGCCCTGGGTGTTCTTTGGAAGGAATGATGCTAAAACTGAAACTCCAGTACTTTGGCCACCTGATGCGAATAGTTGACTCACTGGAAAAGACTGATGGCGGAAGGGACTGGGGGCAGGAGGAGAAGGGGACAACAGAGGATGAGATGGCTGGATGGCATCGCGGACTCGATGGACGTGAGTCTGAGTGAACTCCGGGAGTTGGTGATGGACAGGGAGGCCTGGCGTGCTGCGATTCATGGGGTCGCAAAGAGTCAGATACAATTGAGCGACTGAACTGATATATGCACCCTAGTGTATATATACACACATTTTTATATATACACCATTGTGTGTGTGTGTGTGTGTGTGTGTGTGTGTATGGGACTATAGCTACACAGTATCATATATGCACACACACTGTTACAGACACATACAGATTCACATACACATACTCACGTGTGTATATTATACAGACACACACTATTATATACATATTGTTGTTGTTTAGTCACTAAGTCATGTCCGACTCTTTTGTGACCCCAATGATTGTAGCCAGCCAGGCTCCTCTAAGCATGGGATTCCCAGGCAAGAATACTGAAGTAGGTTGCATTTCCTTCTCCAGGGGCTCTTACCACCCAAGAGATTGAACCCACGTCTCCTGCATTGGCAGGCGGATCCTTTACCACTGAGCCTCCAGGGAAGCCCTTTTATATATATACATATACTATCATATTTATACTTACACACTATTATAGATATGCACACAATTATACATATTCACACACTATTATAGATACTCTATTACAGATACACATGCTATTTTATATATACACACTACAATGTATAATGCACACAATTATATATATACACACACACTATTAAATAATACCTAACATATAATATACACACACTAACGTGTATACACTGCTGCCAAGTCGCTTCAGTCGTGTCCGACTCTGTGCGACCCCATAGATGGCAGCCCACCAGGCTCCCCCGTCCCTGGGACTCTCCAGGCAAGAACACTGGAGTGGGGTGCCATTTCCTTCTCCAATGCATGAAGGTGAAAAGTGAAAGTGAAGTCGCTCAGTCGTGTCCGACTTTTCATGACCCCATGGACTGCAGCCCACCAGGCTCCTCCGTCCATGGGATTTTCGGGCAAGAGCACTGGCGTGGGGTGCCATCGGCTTCTCCAGTGATTATATAGACACACACTGTATATAGACACATTATATACATGTGTGTGTGGATGTGTGCTCAGGCGTGTCTGACTCTTTGTGACCCCATAGACTGTAGCCCACCAGGCTCCTCTGTCCATGGGAGTCTCCAGACAAGAATACTGCAGTGGGTTGCATTTCCTCCTCCAGGGGATCTTCTCAACCCAGGGATTGAACCTCATCTCTTGCGTCTCCTGCGTTGGCAGCCAGGTTCTTTACCATCGCGCTACTTATTATATATATACACACACACATGCTATTATATAGGAATACACACAATTATACATACATACACACTGAACTGGCGTGGGGTGCCATCGGCTTCTCCAGTGATTATATAGACACACACTGTATATAGACACATTATATACATGTGTGTGTGGATGTGTGCTCAGGCGTGTCTGACTCTTTGTGACCCCATAGACTGTAGCCCACCAGGCTCCTCTCTCCATGGGAGTCTCCAGACAAGAATACTGCAGTGGGTTGCATTTCCTCCTCCAGGGGATCTTCTCAACCCAGGGATTGAACCTCATCTCTTGCGTCTCCTGCGTTGGCAGCCAGGTTCTTTACCATCGCGCTACTTATTATATATATACACACACACATGCTATTATATAGGAATACACACAATTATACATACATACACACTGATAAATATATTCACACACTGTTTTATGTGTGTACACACTATTCCATATATTACATAGATACATTATAATATGTATAATATATATATACACTCTGAGTTATAGCTCAATAAAGTGTTACAGAAAAGCCAGCCCCTGGCACATTCTGGAGAAGCCGCAGCATCAGCTGAGCCGAGCCTCAGCCCATGGGCAGGTTCCGAGGGAGCTGGCGTCCTGCCCCGACCACAGCCCTCTCAGCTGCGGGAGCCGCCTTGCAGGAACCAGGTCACACCGTTGGCCCGGGATGGGCCGTGTCCAGTCCAGCGTGTGTGGGCCTGTGGGGCCCCACGGGGCCAGACAAAAACAGTGGGCCCCTGCTGGGGGGAAGGAGGAAGCAGGCGGGGTTCTTGGAGTATGATTTCAGGGTGCCCGGGTCTCCAGGTCAGGGTGTCCGTGTAGGAGTCGCTCACCGGGTCCCATGCAGCAGACAGGGAAGGACAGGGAGGCGGGACCCCCGCAGCCGAAACCCTGCCTCGGTTCTTCCCGCTCTGTCCCCAGGGCCCTGGCCCCGAGATGGGCCTGGCCGGCCGGGGCCTCACAGTGGCCCTCGCCGGGTCTACGCGACCCTGCCGGTTCTCAAAGTGAACATGAGCCTCGGTCAGCCGTGCCCCCATCAGGGCAGACGGGACAGCCCCCGAGGGCCGCAGACACGCCCTGTGCCTTCAGGGGTGCAGGTGGGGGACGCCCCGTGGGAGCCCGTGGGCTGCAGCCATGGCTTACCAACTGATGACAACCGATGAGCTCTGTGTTCGTAATTGGTGCCGCGTAACTGGCTTGCCGCCCCCTGGGCTTCCTGCCCCTCGTCTGTCATGATGACAAGCACGGGTTCCCCGAGGGATCGTCTGCGGGCTGCTGCTTCTCCACTTCCACACCGAGGGGCCCGGGCGGCCCCCACACTGAGGGGCGCTGTCTTTCCCCATCGTTCAGAAACCGTGTGAAGGGAAGAATTTCCCCGGCACTGCACTTCTACGGTTAGTTCTGTCTTAGCGGCCGCTCCCAGGTGAGGCGGCGGGCTGGCGGGCGGGGGGCATGGAGGCAGCAGCTCTGGGTCCTGCACTCCTGCTCACGTGATGACGTGCACACTCTCTGGGTACATCACACCCTGTTCTCTTCTTGTAAACTCGTCCTGGTTAGCACAGGGGCATTCTGAGAAAAACAAAACCCTTTGGCTTACAAGGAGTGAGGGGTCTCCAGGTGGAGCCCACAGAGCAGGTCTGATGGGCGCTGAGGGGTGTGTAGCCAGGCTGCTCAGAGTGCTCCCGGGAAGGGAGGAGGCCCCTGGGGGGACAGGCTGCAATTGTCTCGGGGGACTGGCGGTTGGGAAGCAGTCCCCCAGAGCCAGGACAGGAGGCAGGAACAAGTGGAACCCAGAGGCAGGTGACACCCTCCATCTGGGTGACCCAGCCCTGCCCCCAGCGTGTCTCATTCGGACTCAGCTGGGGAGGGACAGGTCCGAGGGTTGGGCCGGAGGCTGTCCTGCTGGAAGTTTCTGGGCTGTACATCAAGCTCATTTGGAGTCGTGACTCCTGTGTCCACCCTGGGGTGTGAAGTCCCCGCGCTGGGCCTGTGCCCCCACATGAGGCAGTGCCATCACCAAATCCGAGTGACTGCGGAGAACCATCACCCTGAGTGCTAAGGGGAGTCGGGCCTCGCCTTCTCTCAGTGCCTGGAGACCATGACTCCCACCCACTTGGGGAGGTTTTCTCAGACCCCCTGGGTCTGTGTCCTCCACACCCACAGGGTTGGTGGCACCAGCCTGCGGAGGCACTGTGGTGGTCGGGATAGGGTCTGTGGGAAGAAATGCTGGACTGGGGGCCAGGGGCCAGCAAACCCATCCTGGCCTGTGTCCTGGGAACAGGAGCTGTGCAGCTCTTGGCTTAGCTGGGTTGAGCAAGGCCCCTTCACACAGGGTGGGACAGAAGCTAAGAGGTTGCCTGGGGCAAGTCAGAGCTAGTGTGCAGGCAGGCCACACTCCTTGGGCCCTGACACTCTCTCTGTGCCAGGCTGGCGGGCCCCGCCCCTTCCTGCTCCAGGCCGGCCACCTGGAGCACGGCCTACTCTGCCCGCTGGTGGCGGTGACGTCCGTTCAGTTCAGTTCAGTCGCTCAGTCATGTCCGGCTCTTTGCGACCGCGTGGAGCGCAGCACGCCAGCTTCTGTCTCCATCAGGGAATAGCCACCCCAGAACCCCCGTCTCTAGTCAGGGCCACACTGAGCACCAGCCCACCCCTGGAGGCTGAGACGAGTCAGCCAGGGGTCTAGTCTGTGGCCAGGATCCGGGGAGGAGGGACACTCCTCAGGTAGGACTGGGCCCGTCCCAGGCCAGGTTCCGCTCTCGACTGTGGCCTGCCCCGTGCCCGCAGCGGCTGGAGGGCACCGAGGCCCTGGTGGGGCTGTGTGGGTGAGCGAGGTGTTGGGCACCCTGTCCTGGCCCATCCCAGGCCCTCACTGCCCTCTCGTCTCCACCGCCCAGGACCTCCCACTCCCGGGCCAAGGCGGAGGCAGCCCTCACCGCGGCCCAGAAGGCCCAGGAGGAGGCGCGCATCGCCCGGATCACTGCCAAAGAGTTCTCCCCTTCCTTCCAGCACCGGGAAAACGGTGAGTCGCGCGCCAGGGCCCCTGGACGCCTCCCCCGGGCTGTGCCCCAGCGCCCCTGCCAGTCCACTGCCTCACTCCTGCCTGCCTCTCCCCCAAGTCTCCGGGGTGCTCCGCGCCCCCCAGGGCTGTTCTAAAACCCTGTCGCTGCTCTGCCCGACCAGGTGGCTGCCCGCCACACAGAAACTGTGGCCACTGCAGCCCCTGGCCTGCTCTTCAGTCCACATTTAAACATCAGCAGCCACACATGACCGAGCTGGTGGCCGAGCTGGTCCGTGAAGCTCGGAGACACTCGGGGTGCCCACCTGTGCTCTCAGAGCGGGGAACGGATGAAAGGAGTTAGAAGCCCCTTGAGTCAGCCAGGCCTGAGACCCTCCTCCCTCCTCAGGAACCGGGGGGTGACTGGTCCGAAGGTCTGCCGAGGCCGAGGTCCTGGCAGCCCACTCCCGACCCTCCTCACGCAGCTCAGGATCACTCCTCTGGATGCACGCTTCCCAGAGCGACTGGAAGGCTCTTGAGGTGCTGGTCTCGGATCTATCTTGGGACCACCCTCTGGAGCTCTGCTCTCAGCCCTGCCTTTGCAGCGGCCTGGAGAACCCCAGGACCCAGGTTGGGGGCAGGGGCAGTGGGACTGTCACTTAAGCTCCACTTCCTGCCTTGTGGAAGGTCACCCAGCACAAGACTTTCTGTCCTCAGCAGGAAGGCATTGGGCCTCAGGTCACCTCTGCAGCTGGGGGCCACCCCATTATCCTGATCCAGTCACCCTCAAAAGTGGCCACAGATGGGGATGGGGGTCTCCTCAGGACTTTGAGAACACTGTCCTCCCACTTTATCTGCCTTTCACCCGCTGGCAGGCAGTGAGTGCTGCCTGGCCCAATCCTGGTCCCCCCTGGGCCTGAGCACAGAACCCCCAAGTAACCTGCCCGCCCACACCTGTCTCCAACCCGCTGCAGGGCTCGAGTACCAGCGGCCGAAGCATCAGCTTTCGGGCGATGACATCGAGGTGACCTCCACGGGGACGCCCCCGCAGCAGGAGAGCCCCGAGCTGTACCGCAAGGGCACCACCCCCTCGGACCTGACCCCTGACGACAGCCCCCTGCAGAGC
>SJXQ01006159.1:4292-16057 GCA_006408695.1 Aepyceros melampus
GTCAAGGCAGTATATTGTCATCCTACTTATTTAACTTATATGCAGAGTACATCATGAGAAACACTGGACTGGAAGAAACACAAGCTGGAATCAAGATTGCCAGGAGAAATATCAATAACCTCAGATATACAGATGACGCCACCCTTATGGCAGAAAGTGAAAAGGAACTTAAAAGCCTCTTGATGAAAGTGAAAGTGGAGAGTGAGAAAGTTGGCTTAAAGCTCAACATTCAGAAAACGAAGATCATGGCATCCAGTCCCATCACTTTGTGGGAAATAGATGGGGAAACAATAGAAACAGTGTCAGACTTTATTTTGTTGGGCTCCAAAATCACTGCAGATGGTGACTGCAGCCATGAAATTAAAAGATGCTTACTCCTTGGAAGAAAAGTTATGACCAACCTAGATAGCATATTAAAAGCAGAGACATTACTTTGCTGACTAAGGTCCATAGTCAAGGCTATGGTTTTTCCTGTGGTCATGTATGGATGTGAAAGTTGGACTGTGAAGAAAGCTGAGTGCCAAATTGATGCTGTTGAACTGTGGTGTTGGAGAAGAATCTTGAGGGTCCCTTGGACTGCAAGGTGATCTAACCAGTCCATTCTGAAGGAGATCAGCCCTGGGATTTCTTTGGAAGGAATGATGCTAAAGCTGAAGCTCCAGTACTTTGGCCACCTCATGTGAAGAGTTGACTCATTGGCAAAGACTCTGATGCTGGGAGGGATTGGGGACAGGAGCAGAAGGGGACGACTGAGGATGAGATGGCTGGATGGCATTACTGACTCGATGGACGTGAGTCTGAGTGAACTCCGGGAATTGGTGATGGACAGGGAGGCCTGGCGTGCTGCGATTCATGGGGTCGCAAAGAGTTGGACACGACTGAGCGACTGAACTGAACTGAACTGAAAGTTGTCAAAACCAGGAGGAGATGACCATCATCATCACTGTAACCCCATTCCCACTTGGAACACCCTGGCCAGTCTCTTGTTGGGCATCGTAGTTCATGTATCAATTTTGTAAAATATAAAACGTGAGCATCTTCCCTGGTAGCTCATATGGTAAAGAATCTGCCTGCAATGCAGGAGACGTGCGTTTGATCCCTGGGTCAGGAAGATTTCCTGGAGAAGGAAATGGCAACCCATTCCAGTATTCTTGCCTGGGAAATTCCATGGAGTGAGGAGCCTGGCAGGCTACATTCCATGATATCACAAACAGTTGGACACAACTGAGTGGCTAACACCTACACAGCATATGAAGGACCTAGACTATAGGCTTTCTTTGCTGAACTACTGTAACTAGAAATTTAAAAAAAAAGAAGATAGTTGATTGTTTTTAATACCTTTTTATTGTTAAAGCTTTATGCTGACAGAAAGATGCCTTTGTATTTAAACGAAATCACCTCCTCAGTTCTCAAGGCCAAGGAAGATGACAGTACCTACCACAAGTGGTCATGGAATCATTCAACAAAAATTAAATCTTGAGGATCAGTAAAGCCCTCTCTCAAATTCAGAACTGGCCTTATTTTAATTATCATTGATGGATATAGAACATACACCATTTTAAAACAACTCTTAAATAAACAAGTAGTTCATTATTTCCTTTAGTATTCCATTTTAGTATTTAGCAATCTTTATTCTTAGAGAAGAAAAGCTGTTTGACAGTTGCTGCTGCTGCTGCTAAGTCACTTCAGTCGTGTCCAACTGTGCAACCCCAGAGACCGCAGCCCAACAGGCTCCCCTGTCCCTGGGGTTCTCCAGGCAAGAACACTGGAGTGGGTTGCCATTTCCTTCTCCAATGCATGAAAGTGAAAAGTGAAAGTGAAGTCCCTCAGTCGTGTCCGACTAGTAGCAACCCCATGGACTGCAGCCTGCCAGGCTCCTCCATCCATGGGATTTTCCAGGCAAGAGTACTGGAGTGGGTTGCCATTGCCTTCTTTAAAACAGTTGTGAATTTGTTAATCCGTTACCTCAAAGCTTATTATTCAGCTTTCAAACATAATTTTCAGGAATTCTCATAGTAGAAAGGAAGAGAATTTATTTCATAAATATTTGTACAAAAAAAAAATGCTTGGTACCACATAAAATTTTTCAGCCAACTAATTTTCTTCATTCTACTGCCCTAGCACTATTTTCTGCCCTGAATTTTAATGTGCAGCACAACAATCTCTCACGATGTACAAGCTGCTGGCATGTTTTTAGCTACAATCTTCAGCTTTTTAGAAGGCAACTTCAGTGTAATGGTAATAAAAGCACACAGAGTTCCTGGAATCTTTTCTAAAATGTCCTTTGTCTAATCAATATTTACAAATCACTTTTTTCCTCTGTATGCAGAACAACAGAAAGACAGTTAAATAAGGAGAGTGGTGAAATCATGTGGGGTATGAGATTTAGCAGTGACCTGTGACACAAACTGGATACTAAATTATAATTTTAAGCTCAAGTGTATTATAATAGAATGGAATGTACCTCTTCTTGTAACAGTGTTGAATCAAAGGCCTTTTTCTTGCTCTGCTGCTGCTGCTGCTAAGTCACTTCAGTCGTGTCCAACTCTGTGCGACCCCAGAGACAGCAGCCCACGAGGCTCCCCCGTCCCTGGGATTCTCCAGGCAAGAACACTGGAGTGGGCTGCCATTTCCTTCTCCAGTGCAGGAAAGCGAAAAGTGAAAGTGAAGTCGCTCAGTCTTGTCAGACTCTAGCAAATACCACAAAAGAGATAAAGAGATAAAGCTTCTCCTAATGTTTTTCAATTTGTATCTCTTGCTTTTCAAGCTCATGGTTAACAGAGTACTATAGGTTATTCACATAGATTGTGTGAATTTTTATACTATCATTCATAACCTGGGTTCTATTAAGAAGTGTACACTGTGCACAGATGAATTAGCAGCCCAGAGTCTGGAAAGAAGCATGATGGAAGAAGATTTGCTTATACTTGATGTGCTAAGAAAAACAGCTGTTCTCTGCCCTGGCTACTAACAGCAGTATGGCATGGAGGAAGGACAGATACATCAGTGAGCTCCAGCTTGATTACCCTGTTTGGGATTTAGGAACTTGTTTAGAGGATTGCAACCACCATTCTCTTCTAATCTACTGCTGCTCTAATCTATGGATCCTGAATTGAGCTCCAGTTAACCCTGGTCCCTTGAGATTGGCCCTCGTAATCCAAACTAAGCCCTTACCAGTCCTGTTATTGTTTGAGTTGAATTCACTGGTTTTTGTATACTGCCAGACCCCTCAGTTTGTCTCAAGTCTGAAACCAAGAGGAGATTCCGTGAGCAGCCAAGGACCTCTGTTCAGTCCTGAATAAGGTATTTTTCTCCAGTTGCAGGGCTCATTCCTACACTTGAGCTACAAAGTATATAAAAAACCCCTAGATTTTTTATAATTGCCAAATATATTGTGTAATGTTAAATACATTGCACTCTTTAAGCTGTCTGTCCTTTTATCTTTATTTTAAAAATCTGAACATATGGCCAGCATATACTTGAGCTCATTGCTTAATGGTGAAATTTAAATATTAATAAATAGTATACCCCCAAAAAAGCTGTGTGACCATAAACAAGTGACTTAATCTATCTGTATTCATTCTCTAGTGCTGCCATAACAGATTAGCACAAATTTAGTATCATCTTGTATCATCTTCTAGTTCGGAGGCAGAAGTCTGAAATCAACTAAAACTCAGTGAGCTAAAACAAGTGTGTGGGAAGGGCAGTGTTCCTTCTGGAAGCC
Organism: Aepyceros melampus; assembly: GCA_006408695.1. Taxonomy (NCBI): domain Eukaryota; kingdom Metazoa; phylum Chordata; class Mammalia; order Artiodactyla; family Bovidae; genus Aepyceros; species Aepyceros melampus. Next base: position 8,017 of record SJXQ01006159.1, read on the forward strand.
CTAAGGAAAATTGGTTTTTCACCTTTCCCAGCTTCTAGAAATTACCTGTATTTTTTTCTCATGGCCCATTCCCTTCATCTTCAAAGCCAGCGGACTTCCCCCTCCATCACAATTTTGTCTAATCCAGCCAGGAAATGTTCTCTGTATTTAAGAACTCATGTAATTAGATTGGATTCACCCAGATAATCCTAGATAATCACTCCATCTCAATTTCTGAACCTTAATCACATCTGCAAAGTCCTTTTTACCACAAAAGATAACATATTCACAGTTCCAGAGATAGGTGGCCATCTTTGGGGCCACTATTCAGCCTACTGCACAGGCTTAACTCTTGTTCCCTCATCTGTAAAACCTTGTAGGCTGTTGTAAGTATAGAACATGCCACACAGGGAGGGCCTAAAATCCTGTCTAGTATGTAGGTCTTGATAAGAAGTGATTTAGATGAGGAGGAGTAAAAGGATGAAGAAGACAATATGGATAGATTTTTTATATAGGGCAAGGAGTGCTGAGTAAGAAAAACCCAAAATTAGTGAAATAAAGGTGAAAATGTATGGAAGTAACAGAAACCCACAGCTACTTAGAAAAAAGAGAATATATTCTGAAAACTCAAATTAGAATTTAGAAGGATTTTGCTTGATGAGAGACAATGAGAGATTTTAGCCCCCTTAAATTTATTTTCTCTGAAACTAGAGTAAAATAATTTAAGATAAATATAAAGAATCATGCTATGGGAAACAGTTCTGATTAAAAGCCGAAACCAGAAACATTCTTCAGAATCTAGTTCAAAGAAAGTTTAAACTATCTTTCCAGGCATTTGAGGCAGAGAGCAAGAAAGAGAGAGAAGAAAATAAATTATTTTGGTACTATAAGAATGTCCATGTTTCAGTCCTTAGCTAGATACTCATACAAAGTAATTTGTTTTAAGAAATAGATGAAAAAAAAAATAGATGACTTCTCCAATGTGACTTGAAAAAGGCCAGAAAATACAAAGGGGGGTAAGAGAAATAAGAAATCAATAATTTTCAAATAATCTTCAAAAAATAAAATATTAACTTTCTTCTGTTATTTTACCTTGTATTAAAGTACAGATGTTCAGTGAATCTTGATTATTTTAAACCTGATTTCTATTTTCCTTCTACCCAATATGTATTATTCAAATCTAAATTCAATACCAAACATTTCAAGGAATTTTTAAAAGCCAAGCTGCCCACATCATATAAATTACTCACCACAATATATGTATTTAAGTGTTATAGGAACAGCTTTCAGCATGAAAGCTCAAGTTCCCAAAGAGGTATGTAAATGGATCTTTATCACTCCCTAGCATCAGCATCAAAGTAAAAATGAAGTCACACAGGGCAAAGATTCAGAAGGAAACAAGTTTGACATTTACCTAACCAACAATTGTGTCCTTTCCAAAACATAGTTCTACAAGTTATCAAATATTAAAACAAATTGAGATGGCATCTAAATGCAGCTTAAAATAGATAAATATAAATAATGGTAAGTGATGAGAAAGCATCATACTATAATAGACTGAGCCACTTTAGTTTACCTTTCTAAACTTATTGCAATGAAGTTCTATAGAAGTATGTCCTCAAAACTAGTTGAACCACGAACATTTCAGTCAAACTGATTATTGTGACTGTCACAGAAGACAAATTAATGAACTAGACTGGCTTCAAACCATAATATTTGTTTTACTTTGCTTCTACTAAATTCAGTGGAATTTGAGTTTAGGTGGGTATATGGAAAAAACTAAAATGCCATTTTTATGTTTAAGCATCAAGTGCATGTGTACAGAACAGAGCAGACTTCCTCAATTTAGAATACAAGAGAGGGGGAAGGTTTCAGCAAGGAGGTTATGGCCCCAGGGCAGTCACCTGGTGACCCACACATCCATCTGCCACAGCACTGGGATGGGGAGACCAGGACAAGCATCCCTGAAAACTGCTACAAAGGGCAGACTCAGTTTCAGAGAACTGATTTATTTGTGAAATCTGGAAATACACCAATCAAACTTGGAGAAAAACTTGGAGCATCAGAACGTGGAGAATAACAACAAACTCTGGTCAAAAGCACACTTAAAAATATACTAGGTTAAACAGAACCTCCTTTCCTTACCTAAACCAAAATTACATAGCCAAAATGGAGTCTTTTTATGACTATACAAATAGTCCTATAAGTAGAGATTGAAAGATTACTTGGCATTTTAGAAAAAAAAATACAAATAATCTAAAATTATTCGAGTTTCCATAAAAGAGGAAATAAGATTGTTGAAAATGTTAAGAAATAATTAAACTCTACAATTTTAGGAAACCTATGAGAAACAGAGTATTCTTGCCATATCAGTAAATAAGGATGTCACATTTATCAGTGATTCTGGCCCTCAAATGTGAATCGCTGAGCAACCAGGAAGCAGAATACATTATACCTGCGATCCAGCAGACATCAGCCTGGTGGCTGCAGCCACTCCCTACAGTGAGCAGTGAGGAAAAATGGAGGGTATTGGCCCCAGATAGCTGAGATGCATATGAAAGGGATGATTTCAGGGAGCCCAGACTCTTGCATGGTCCCATACATAGAAAAGCACTGAATTCCTTAACCTGAGATTGCTGCTGCTGCTGCTGCTGTGTCACTTCAGTCCTGTCTGACTCTGTGTGACCCCAGAGATGGCAGCCCACCAGGCTCCCCCATCCCTGGGATTCTCCAGGCAAGAACACTGGAATGGGTTGCCATTTCCTTCTCCAATGCATGAAAGTGAAGTCGCTCAGTCATGTCCAACTAGTAGTGACTCCATGGACTGCAGCCTACCAGGCTCCTCTGTCCATGGGATTTTCCAGGCAAGAGTACTGGAGTAGAGTGCCATTACTTGTTTTCTTTAATTCACGAAAATACTTTTGATGTTCAGACTACTTGCCGTTTGTTGCTGCTGCTGCTGCTAAGTCACACCAGTCGTGTCCGACTCTGCGACCCCATAGACAGCCTCCTACCAGGCTCCTCTGTCCCTGGGATTCTCCAGGCAAAAACACTGGAGTGGGTTGCCATTTCCTTCTCCAATGCAGGAAAGTGAGAAGTGAAAGTGAAGTCACTCAGTCCTGTCCGACTCTTAGCAACCTCATGGACTGCAGCCTACCAGGCTCCTCCATCCATGGGATTTTCCAGGCAAGAGTACTAGAGTGGGGTGCCATTGCCTTCTCTGTGCCCTTTGTTACAAATTTCTATATAATCTGACTCCTCCTCTTGCCTCCTTAGTGCAGTTCTCTTAGGGTTACTAGAGATGGTGTCTTCTAGCCCTGAAGTCCTAAAAATTACAGCTAAATAAAACATAACTCAACTTTTAGGTTGTGACCATTTGTTTTAAGTCAACAGTTATCATGTCTGTTAACAGATCTAATACATCCATTAAAATATCAATTCATGCTTTAAATAATATGGATTTCAGAAAGAAAGTAGTGGGAAGTGCACACAACTGCTTTTTCTAAAAGTCAAACAATAATACAGTTGAAATGACAAAGCAAACTATGTGGTACTGCAGCGATTTCAATTACTTAAACATCTGCATCATTCTGGCCACACCGCAGTCTGAACAATGTCCTGGTAACTGACATCCAGCTGGCTTTAAAACCTCTGCCTAAATGGAAATGCCCCTACTGATCTGGATTCAAATGATGGATCTACATACCCTTTGACAAAGAAAAGCCAATAATACAAAGCAACTGTGAGTATAATTGATGGCAAATGTGTTAGTTACAAAAACACTTTTTGTTGACAAAGGCTGGATGCTACTGAGCTTCAAGATGCTGAGTCAGTTCAATGCCATTGTTATTCAAAGACATACACAGCTGAAAATAAAACCATCAATTAACACATATTGGTCAAGCATCTATTAGTTCTCAAAGACTTTGCCCTTATGGAGCCTAAATCTTGCCTCATAAAAATCCTATAAAACAATTTGAGAACAACAAGGTAAGACAATGCTCAATAAATTAATGCATATAAGGTTCAGTTCAGTTCAGTCGCTCAGTCATGTCTGACTCTTTGCAGCCCCATGAATTGCAGCACGCCAGGCCTCCCTGTCCATCACCAACTCCCAGAGTTCACTCAGACTCACATCCATCGAGTCAGTAATGCCATCAAGCCATCTCATCCTCTGTTGTCCCCTTCTCCTCCTGCCCCCAATCCCTCCTAGCATCAAAGTCTTTTCTAGTGAGTCAACTCTTCGCATGAGGTGGCCAAAGTACTGAAGTTTCAGCTTTAACATCATTCCTTCCAAAGAACACCAAGGACTGATCTCCTTTAGAATGGACATATTGGATCTCCTTGCATATAAGGTATACAACAGCAATTCAGAGAAGGCTGACAGGTGTTACCTGACGTCTTCCGGGAAGTCCACTGACAAGGTAAAACCTGAGGGTGTGGTAATTCCCACAGGTGGAAAAAGCAAGATCTTAGAATCAGGAATAAAAGAGGGAGATATAAGTGAATATGATAAGTAAAGATATGCTAAGGAAAGGCAAAACTAGTCTGAATAAAGTATAGTGTTAGAGACATATGCATAAATATGTTAGGAATTGGATCTCTGTTCTGCTAGTTCATACTGTTAACAACTGACTGAGTTCTGACTTCTAAGAACCAAGCCCTCTCTCCCAGAGAACTTCTGTCTCTGAATTGAAACTAACACTGAGGCTGACAAGAATTCTTAATGACTTGTCTTTACTGGAGGGATGGGAATGAACAAAATAGTGGAAGACTTCTTTTATATCAAATTTCCTAGGTGTGATATAGTGCAGTCATGTAGGAAAATGTTCCTATGCTTAAGAGATACATGCTGAAGTATTTAAGGGAAAAGAATTATAATGGCTTCACCACCACTTTCAGAAGGTTCAACAAAAAAGGGCATGCATACAACAGTATTAGTAGTAATTATTTAACAGTTGAGTAATATTAAAATTGATGAAACCAGGGGAAAATATACAGCGTTTATTTTATCAATATTTCAACATTTATGTATATTTGAAAATTTTCAAGTTAAAAAGTTGAAGTAGAGTCTTCCTTCCTTATTAAAGATGAGAAAATACTACAGGTAGCCCTTATAAATTAAGTTATATATATCTATAAAATGGAGATAGATGGATCGACAGATAAAAAGGTAGATAAAAATAAATAGGATTATCTTGCTTACCTTATACACAGTAAGAATATTTCAAGTCTTCCTTGAGCTATAGAAGGTTTAAGAAGAAAATACAGAATGTATTTTGCAGAGTAGCTGCCATTGTTGAACACTTAGTGTATACTGGACTTTTTTTATACATTAACCGAATTATTCTTCTAGGTTGTCCTGCAAGATAGGCATTATTGCCTTTGTTTTTGTTTTTGTTTTTGTTTTTGCAGATAAAGAGAAAGAGATCAAATAAACACAGCTTATTCTGGCAAAACTAGCATTCAAACCAAGATTTCAGTGACTTTCAAGTCCTTGCTTCTTTCCATTTTGGGTCTTTACCACCCCGGGTCTAAAAGTGAGATGAAGGCGTTACTTGGCTTCATAGGTTGCCAAGTGAACTAAATGTCTGTGTCTACTCCAAATTCATATATTGAAATTCTAATCCCTAATATCTGATCTTAGTAGGAGGCAAGGCTTTTTGAAAGGTGATTTGGCCATAAGAACTAAGCCCTCCTGAATGGGATTAATACCCTTTAAAAGGGGTCTAGGAAGCAGGAACCAGACACTGAATCTGCAGGCACCTTGATCTTGGACTTCCCAACTTCCAGAACTGTGAAAAATAAATTTTTGTTGTTTACAAGGCACCTAGTCTATGGTACCTCTGTTACAGCAGTTCAAACAGACTAAGACACCAAGTTTAACCAGTGACTGACCATCAGCAACGTCTGAAGTAGAAACAGCCTGGAAGGAATAAATTCTTCAAAAGGATACAGTCAACAAAGGATATGACTGAGGTTATTGCAAGAAAACACACAGAAGAGAAGCATTCAAGAGTTAACAAGAAAGATTAAAATAATTCTATTATACCTAAATCTAACAATAGACAGGATATACAGTATATAATTTGCTCTCAGCAATTGAAGCAGTAAGTATACTTGATCTAAAATAATCACACAGCATGACACTTGAATGCAGCAAAATGATGCCTAGTATAGAAAAAAAGACAAAAGAAAATCAAGGATTCAGAGATGATCTGAGTAACCTGTATTCAATATTAGAAGTCAACACAGTAGGAAAAAGAAATCACTGCAGGATAATCTAAATAAGTATTAAATAGAGACTGGTCTGTAGAAGTAATTGAAGAGACAACATAGCTGAATCAGCTGACTGGACAGGCAGAACCAAGCTACAAACCCCTGAGGTGTGACTGCTTGGCTTTAGCTGCTGGCACACATTTTCTAAACCTCTCTACCCTCAGGCCGCAGGACACAGGAGAACTGGCCTGTGTTGAGGAGCTTCTGGCCTTACTTCCTGCCTGCCTTGTGACTCCTAAGCTGACTGCTTATGCTTACAAATAGAAGTCTTTCATTCAACTGATTTTTACAAACACCTAGCACATCTTAACCACAGTGGTAATTTCCAGACCAGCTATATACGTTGTGGGAAGTGAAGTCACTCAGTTGTGTTCGACTCTTTGCAGCCGCATAGACTGTAGCCTGCCAGGCTCCTCTGTTCATGGAATTCTCCAGGCAAGAATACTGGAGGGGGTTGCTAAAAACCCCCTCCTCCATATAAGTTGTGGGGCCCAGTTCAAAAACTATGAAACATTTCAACATATAAACAATAGGGCATTAAACCGTCAAAAGCACCTTGCTTAAGTCAGGGGTCTGTATATCTGTACAGGGTGTACACTCGTGAAGCTCGCCTGGCAGAGGATTTGTCCTCAGAGATCACACAGCTTGGTCTTTGTGAGATTTTATGGCCTAATAAACCCCAATCCTATGGTCCCTCTTGATTATACTCAGATCTACAGCCATGTCCCTAGCAAAGATTTGTGGTAACCCTCAAATTCAACCCCTGGAGCTCTCTCAGACTCGTCTGCTTCTCTCAACACAGCTAGTAACCCAGTTCAAATCTTAATCCTCTCTTTCTGGATGTCTATAACGGCCTTCTCTTTAGTCTCAGCCTCCAATCCATTATCTGCACTGCCTGCTGAAAGAATCTTTAAAGAACTAATTTGATCTGATCACTTTCCTGCTTCAATTCCTACAAGAACTTGATGTTAGTCTTATGATAAAATCCAAACTCTTACACTGCTTTCAAGGTCCTGTGTGACCTATCCCAGGTGACTTCTATAAAATATTTCTTGCCCAACTCACCTCCCCCAACTCCATGGACCAGCCCTTCTGTGTGTTCACCTTTCATGCCACCTGGTAATTTTTTCCCTCCATTTTCTGCTTAAACAGCATGTCTCTAGAAAGTTTATTTTGACCCTCTCTCCTACCCTAATCTCTAAGGTGATCCTGTTATGCATTCCCTTAGTCCTTATCAAAAAATCATACTTGCTTATTTGTCTGCATCATTGGTTTACAATAAGACCCACAAGGGCAGGTCTTTCTTTGTCTCCTTGAATGTTCAAGGAAACATGTCATCCCAACTCCTGATAAATAAAAGGCATTTGAATATGCATTGAATAAATGAAGACTTACATCAAAAATCCATTTAATGTAGAAACGTATTTCTTAAGTATTTTTGAAAATGTAACTCTACAAATAAAGAAAAAGTAGTAGCTTTTGTGAGCCGAAACAACTCCACTTATGAGCCATCATGCCATCTGATGTTACTGGATTTCAGCTCCAGGTCTTCTTGACCTGTCCGCATGGAGCCTGAGCTCAGACAATATCCCCCAAATTAGCAGCTCATGTTCTTAACCTAATAATTTGAGTATTTATCTGATGGCTGAACACATCTACACAAAACATTTTTCTTCCTGTTAATTTTTCAAAGAACCCAGTAGTGTGCTTCAAATGCAGAGAATAGGCTTGTGGACATGGCAAGGAAAGGAGAGGATGGGATGAACTGAGACAGTAGCATTGA